>JASDQU010588389.1:55778-71052 GCA_032191745.1 Picea mariana
GCCCATAGCTTGTTGAACTTGGGAAATATTATTTGGGCACAAATCCCTCGAAACAATGGATCCCAAGAGGAGGGAAATCCATTGAGTGTAGTAGTCATGAGTTCAACATCTTCTATTGTATCTCCAATGGTTTCTAATTGGACCTTATTAATCTATGATATCCTCATGAAATAGTTGGTTATTGTTTATGGCTTGTTCATTGTCACATTTCTGATTTGATGCATTAGAGTAAGCTTTCGACTGGTATTCTTACTTTCATAAAGTCTGGTTAGGGAATCAAACATTTCCTTTGGTGTCTTCATTTATGATACATTAGGTATCAGATGATCTTTTATTGAGTCTATCAAGATCCTCTTGGTCGTGACCTCGTTCTTCCTGAACTTTGCTTTGGCATCTTCTTCTTATGGTTCTGGAAGCATCTACTTGATGTGATCCAATAACTCATTCTCTTCTAGAATGAGGAGAACTCTGTGCTTCTAGGATATGAAGTTATCTGCTCCATCCAATCTATCTTCAACTCTCATGTCGGTTGACATTTTTTGCTGGTAGAACCCTAGCACTAAAAAACCTCAATTTTTCAAACTTCACCAAAATACACACTGAGGATTTTAGGGGGTACGCTAGGGTAGGGTGCACTACTTTATGAAGGAATTATCCACAATGACATTGGGATAGAGCTCAACAAGATTGAAAAAGTATTGCATCTGCAAGGTGTTGTTGTATCCAATGTTTAGAATGTTATGAAGGTAACCAACTCTGATTCCATGTTAGATTTTCCTTCTTTACAGAGAATTATTGTTATTAGTGTTATTTTACTTCATTACCATTAACATATATAGATCATGTACTGAGAAATAGCAACATAAACAAGAGACAAAAAGAACACAAGAGACTTATCCTAGGAAAACCCCAAATGGGGGGAAAACCCAACAACCTTTCTTAGATAGATTTTTTCCACAAAGAAAGTCCAAATAGATAAACCCTAGCACAAAGGCTAGCTCAACTAGAAATACCTCCACAACTGCAACATCAACACCATATCAATATAGTGCACCCCCTCAAGGAGTAGCGCACAAGAGAGAGATACCAAAAGATTGAACAAGAAGAAACCGAGTCACTGCAACAGTTGTGTCACCTTCTCCAAAATTGCTTCTTGCTTCTGTGTAGCTGAGAGAGTGTGAGTGAGTGAAAAAATGAGCTAAGGTGACTCCTTATTTATAGTCTTCATGTCCTTCTAGTTGGGTCGACTTCTCTTATGGGAAGGTGTCTTTTCATTATTCTTCACTCTTCTGGGCCAACTTCTCTTCTAGGGTATTTTAACATCTATCTAACGGATCTCTTGCTTCTGGAATCTTCTCTGCATCTAAGAAATGTTATCTAGTAGGTAAATATCCTCTCGCAGCTACCACACATCAACACATGTTGCACTTCATGTAGGTCACACAATAAACAACATCTATGTCGACAATGACTATGTCCCTTAATGGAAGGAGGAGGAGACAAGCATCAAGATGAAAAGGATATCTTCAAGTTTTTTCCCAATGCTAGCCAAATCCCCCTCATATCCCAACACCCCTACTATATAATAACCAAGAATAAACATGATGGAAACAAAATAAACCACAATAAAGAATATTTATATGACCCCAACTAGGGCATATATGGGGTTAAATGCATAAGTAATAGAGGTTATCTTAATAAAGGACCCACACATGCAATGGGTGAGAATAGTTATATGTAGAGGTTAATGTAGTCACTATTGGCATGACCATATGATTTGGTTATGTGGTTGTGCTTGAGTTATTTGGACAAGATTCTCCTATTCTATAAGGAGTTATTATGTAACTCATATGTACTATCTCTTTGGGAGTTGTGCTCCACATTCACATCTTTTGTACATTGTGTGTACCCTATTTTATTATGGTATTTTAAGGATTTGACACATAACATTTTTTTTCGGAGAGAACAATCCTTGGTTTGACTCCTTGAAATCAACCATCTTACGATTTTCACTCACATTTTTGGAGGGAATTTTTAGGGAGATTTTTTTTTTAGTGTAGAGAGGACATATAAAAATACATTGGATCAAAATTTTAGATTGTGGTTTACTGTAATTTTGAAGTTGTGAGCTATGAACATTTTGGTTTTTTACTAGTCCTAAAACTAGTCTCAGATAGGTGTTCTTATTAAATTAGTTATATATGAAACTATAGAGCTCCAAATAGAGTGCCACCAATGGCATTGGAAAGAAGGTGAAACAAAGTATTTTAGGTCCAAATTATGAAGGAATATATACAAAATTGGATGCTTAGTATAATGTACAAGTTTTCTTTTCTAAAAGGTGCCAAAATTAGCAAGTTTTGGGAAATTTATCATAACCTTTTCTTGGAACATTATAATTTATTGAGACACATATCATTGCAAAGATGAGATATCAAGCTATTACCTACTAAAATTTAAGACTCATAGGTGTAGAAATTTAAGAGTTACATTAGGTGCAATGTTGCCCTACAAGACACCTACCAAATAAGGGCTTCGAGAGGACCATTCCAGAGTATATGCAATAGACTCAGATATTGAGAATATTAAAGAAAATTTACAAATAATTAAAGAAAACCTTAAAATTGCCTAGAACATGATGAAGTAGAAAGTAACCAACATTGAAGTGAAAGACAAATTGAGGTGAGGGATTGGGTATATATAAGACTCCAACCGTATAATAAATATACTCTCAAGCAAAAGAAGAATGAGAAACTAGCTCCAAAATTGTATGTACCCCACAAGATCTTTCACAAGATTTGAGAAGCGGCTTATGAGCTAGATATTCCTTCATGAATTCATATGGTTTTCCTTGTAACCTAAAAATTATTTTGGCACAAACTATGTTAGTATAGACCAAACTTCTAGAATTAACTGAAGAAGGAAAATCGATTGTTAAATTAGAAAAAGTAATAGATTGAATTTCTCTTTCTCTTCAGAGTGCAACCATTATGAAGTACAAAATCAAGTGGAAGAATATGCCTCCAGAATAAGCCACGTGGGAAGATGATCTAGGTGGATATCGATGGCCACCCATCTTCTCCAACTGGCTCAAAACAATTTTCTGGCAATTTTGGTAATTTACTATTTTTAGCAGTTTTTCGGGTCTTGAACTTCCAGAGCCGTTTTGAGGCCCTAAACGATGTTTTTTGAGAACACTGGAAGCAACATGGATCGTAGATCAATGTTTCTCACCAAAAAGTTTTATTCCTCAGATAGATCTTTCCAACGAGCTATCAAGTGCCCCAAACATAGATCGTATGCAAAAGTTACGCCCTTGGGAAGTTGATGTATCAACTACTCCCATGGGGGCCCACAAACCTTTTGGATTTTCATCTTCCGGGGTTAGGGTTTTGGATTTTACTTATGTTAAAAAGGCCCTTAGAGCCTCATTGCAATATTGATCTTCTTACGAATGCGAGTAGCCGTCACATCTCTTCTCAGAGATAAGCTGCCACCATTCTAACGAGTCTTTCACTCTGTACTTTTACAGTCTCTGTACATTTATTTCATTAATAGAAATCGTGTATTACTGTATATCTGTGACTCTTGTTTATTTCTGCTATATCTCTGCTATATTTTTGTCTCTCTTGCAATATCTCTAAATATTTATGTGTTATATCTCCACTCTCATTTCGTGCCGAAAATAATCTGGATCAGTGGTATCAGAGCAGGCTACTTTTGATTGTTTTCAATGCATAGCCATAGCCATACAACATCGGGTGGCTTCGCCAAGGACGAGATCTTCGTGTCAGCCAACAGTGTCGATTGTCATATGGCATCCAACCCTTCAAGGATGAGGTAATATGTGATGTTTCCCCATTCGATGTTTGTGATGTTCTCTTGGTCTAACCATATATGTGGAAGCGCCATGTTGTTTATGAGTCTCGACCCCGCAGTGTCATTGTTTCTTTGGGGGGTCATCTCTACAGAATACCAGAGGTAATTCTGAATATTGTTCCACCTAAACATTGCCACAAGGTAGTATCTCATACTAAAAAATTCATCTTCTTCACAATCTATTAGAACGGTGAATAGAAGGATACTGTAACCACCACATCTTCGGCCCAAGCACCTTCTATCCAGCAGAAGCAGGTCGACAAGGTTGCAGCAAAGCACAAAGATTCCTTCTGCACACATTCATCTCATGCAGTCAGACTGGTTAAAAAGGTCCAACCCTTCCAGCCACAGGTTTGTGACAACCTTCAACAAACCAAGCAGCTCGACGTCTCCAACAAGGCAAGCAACTCACCAAGATTCAGATTCAGCAATCGCTTTCCCCTCTCCCCCGGGAACTCAACACAATGGATACCATTGCTTCCTAAGGAGGGAGGATTGATCCAGGTGGATATCGGTGGCCACCCATCTTCTCCAACTGGCTCAAAACAGTTTTTTGGCAATTTTGGTAATTTACTATTTTTAGCAGTTTTTCGGGTCTTGAACTTCTGGAGCCGTTTTGAGGCCCTAAACGATGTTTTTTGATAAAACGGGGAGCAACATGGATTGTAGATCAATGTTGCTCACCCAAAAGTTTTATTCCTCGGATAGATCTTTCCAACGAGCTATCGAGTTCCCCAAACAGAGATTGTATGTAAAAGTTACTCCCTTGGGAAGTTCACGTATCAACTACTCCCATCGGGGCCCACAAACCTTTTGGCTTTTCATCTTCCGGGGTTAGGGTTTTGGATTTTTCTTATGTTAAAAAGGCCCTTAGAGACTCATTGTAATATTGATCTTCTTGCGAATGCGAGTAGCCGTCACATCTCTTCTCAGAGATAAGTTGCCACCATTCTAGCGAGTCTTTCACTCTGTACTTTTATAGTCTCTGTACATTTATTTCATTAATAGAAATCGTGTATTACTGTATATCTGTGACTCTTGTTTATTTCCGCTATATCTCTGTTATATTGTTGTCTCTCTTGTAATATCTCTAAATATTTCTGTGTTATATCTCCGCTCTCACTTCGTGCCGAAAATACTCCGGATCAGAAGATGAGAAATTGATGAAGAAATACCTTTAATTACAAGCTTTGAGGGAAAATATTTTTCAAATAATGGCGATTATATTAGGGTCCTAAACTTCTTTCATTATTATTATATTAGTTATAGTTAGGTCGGCCTAGAGTGTAAGATACATTATGTCCTCTTTATCTCTTATTTAAAAATAAAGGAGATGCATTTGAATAAGCATATTATCTTGTGCATTCGATATATTGTAAAGGGAGGTTGTTTCCTCAAAGAAGTTCCTTATCAATTGATTTTATATCATTCTCAATATTTATAATTATTTATTATTTATATTTTTATACTATTTTGGGTATTTGGTATCAAATTGGGCAGTCCTTGGGTTTGTCTCTTTCAAACGAGTCATATTACTATTTTTTCTATAATTTTTCCTCGAGTTGTCTTCAATGAGAAAAAAAAATCAAGGTGCATAGAGAACATACTAAAGTACATTGGGTCAAAATTTTAGATTCTAGTTCAATATAATTTTAGAGTTACAATCTATGGAAGTTAGGGTTTTTGACTAGTCCTTAAACTAGTCTCAAACAAATGTTCTCTGTAAAATGATTATATTCTAAAGCTAGTGAGATCCAAATAGATTTACAATAGCTGAATTTGAAATATAATAGAACAACATATTTCAAGTCCAAATTTTAGAACTACAAGTGAAATATTGGTGGCATGGTAGTTCATACAAGTTCACTCTCCTAAAATAGGGAAAAACATGAATATATAATAATTGAGCACAAATTTCTCTGGGAAGGTCCAAAATGAATGGGACCAGTGGGATCATGTAGATAACATCTCAAAGTACAACTTTTAAAAACTATAACATAGGTTTATTATTGGTGAAATTAGCAGGTTGAAGGTAAGATAGTAGGATAATCTCCAAATTGGGGTTTTAAAAAGTATGTTAAATGAAAATTATCATAACTTTTAATTGGAAGGTCTAATTGAGGTGATTCAAAATCTATTGGAAAGTAAAGAAACAAAGGAGAATATATTAATAGGATTTGTATGATTAATTGGGATAAATATTGAATGTTTTAAATAGTTTTAATTTGACGGTTTTGCTTAGACCTCAATTAAGAGTAAATGGAATTACTTGCATTTAGTGGAGATGAAGATAAAGATGAAATTGATCTTGTGGAATATTTTAAATCATTTTTGGGAAAAAAAAATTAAGTTAAACTTCTAAGTGGTGGAAAATACTTGATGAAGATAATAGACTCTATGCCACATGGGAAGTATTTTCTAAAAAAATGGATTGGGGACACAAATATGGAGGAAATGCATAAAATTCAAGATGAAACAAAAGAAGAAAAATATGAGATTAGGAATATGGGTGATGATTTCCCCAATGCCGAAGATACATGCCCTTAATCAAGCACTTATTAAGTAGATTCATAAATTAAAACAAGAAAAGAGTAGGAAAGGAAAGTGGGAAAAGGATGAGTCAATGGAAGAATTGAAAAGGAAAGACAAAGAAATCAAAAGGTTGTGTAAGTATAATAAAAAAATCCTTAACGGTGTTAAGAACATTCAAAATTGTCTACAAAAGTTTAAATAAAATAATATGGATGGAGATATTAAAAAAAAAAAATGAAAAGAAAATCTAGAATTGAATAAGGACGTAAGAATTTGATGGATGGCATCACATTGCAACTTTAAAAGGAGAAGGATGACAAGTTTCAATAAGGTCACTAGAAAATACTTGAAGAAATTGAGATCCAACTTGACGATGTATATGTCAAATATGACATGGTAATATCTCAAAGGCCAAAGTAATAAAAAACAAAGCACAGAGGATATATGATGTCATTGTCTTTGAAAAGAATATTGATGAAATGAGTTTGCATAATGAAGGAAACCATAAAATATGAAACCATATTGACACCGTCATTACCAAGAAATTTTGCAAGAAAGACAAGAAGAAAAATATCAACATTACCAAGTAAGAAGATGAAATAATTAGTGATATTCATGGAACGGGGCATCAGATAACCATTATTCGATAGGATATTATCATAGACTAGCTACTATGACAAATTGAAGTGATAACAACACCATGTGCAAGCAAAGGAAAGAAAATTATGCAAGAACCAACCATCACCGATTAAGAACAAAAAGAATTGAATTTGGATGGATGGATCATCATCAATGGTAGCATTAGGGCAGGAATATAAGGAAATCCAAAATCCTATTACTTGGTTTCATCAAATGTAAAACCCTTAACAAGAAAAATTTTCAAATGAAGGCACTATGATATGACCCCAAGAAGTCATATATGAGATTAAATGTATATGTAATTGAGGTCAGCCTAATACAAAGTCCAAAAACACAATAAATTAGAATAAGTATCTCTATTATCTCTTCAAGAATTGTGCTTAACATTTACATCTTATATACATTATGTGTACTATAATTTATTATGTTATTTTAAAAATTTTGTACATAAAATATACCACAACAAAATAACTAACTTCGAAACATTCTAGAGAAATCCCCATAATAAAAACTACATTCAATATTAATACCTGCATGCCTAGACTATTCAATATTAATACCTGCATGCCTAGACTACCCTCGATAAATTCACACACTAGAGAGGTGATAGCATGTAATAGGGTGTGATTGTGAATTAACTAGATCCATATTTTCCAAGGTATAATAGTGGCATTGGAGTTTGGAAATCCCACATCATAAGTGCATGTAATTATGGGAGGGGCATGAAGGTCAACGCTCCCCCCATTAACCTTTACAAAACCAACTTCTAAATGGACTCGTATGTTGGCTTTGAACATCCTCTAGTGTGTTTTGAGCTAATAGCACTCAATAATAAGAAATATTTTCGAATCCTTGGCACAACAGAATGATTCTTTGCATCAACTGTGATAAGGGAAGATTTTGCAATGAAATCCATCAACACAAAGATCTAATGATATTAAATGATTCACCAATAATAATAGTTACTTTATTGATACCTTTTTACTTCATGAGGTTAAATCTTTGGAAAATTAGTAACACCTATACTTCATTGCCCCCACCCCCGCCTCCTACTTGATTCCCATGCAAATGGTGATTATATTATTAATTATATTGTTATTGTATTATTTTTAAATATAATGATTATTAATTTAAATTGATGGTTGTTTTGATTTAAACAATAATGTCTTTGTAAATAACTTACTATGAAATATAAAAATTAAAAAAGGGCATTCTTAATTACTAAGAATCACATTGAATAATAATTATTAATACCAATCAATATATAAAAATTAACATCGTAATAAAGAATAATTCTTAAAAAATCACAATATTTATTACCCAAACTTAGATATTTTTATAAGAAGATGCATCCATTTAAACTTCTATAAATCAACCCAAAAAATAAAAGGCCTTACCAAAAAAATCCAAAGAAATATTTTAACTCTTTATATTAATAATAACATGTTGAAAAATTAGTGGATCAGGCAGGTCCGAGAGCTAGTATACTAAGTCTAAAGATACCATTACAACATTTTATTTACGCCATCTATAAAGCGATGGCCAAGGAAATAAAACAACAGTTCAGTGACATTCAACTATCTCTCTATAGCTGCACCAGTGGTCTAGTGGTAGAATAGTACCCTGCCACGGTGCAGGCCCGGGTTCGATTCCCGGCTGGTGCATTTGTGATTTTTCATATTTACTGGTACCGGGTTCGATTCCAGGCTGCTGCATCGTGGTGTTTTTATATTTTACCGATACCGGACATCAAGTCGTTGTAGTATAGTGGTGAGTATTCCCGCCTGTCACGCGGGTGACCCGGGTTCGATCCCCGGCAACGGCGATTTTTCTCTTTATAGGTAAAGTTATTTACTTTTCCAAACTCTACAATGCTCGAAGTTTTTAAGCTACTCTTTAAGAAAACCTGAACGTGCAATGAATCAGAAATTCTGTGCAGACTATATTCCTTCAGTTAGACAACAACTAGAGTTAATAACAATATGGGTTTCGAATACTAATTTTTTAAGGTCACAGCCAAGTCATACCAAATTGGTGTATGAGAACCTCCTTGTTTGTGGGACAAGAGACCCCTCTCTGTCCAACAATTTGATTGGTAAAGTCTACTGAGGTATACATACCCTACCCGCTCTAGATTTGAACTTGTGACCTCTTAAGAGGAAACACATGTTCTTAATCATTAAACCACTCAACCCATCCTTAATCTTTTTGTTCTTTTTATTTTTTCATTAATTGCATCAAATAAAAAAAATTAAAAAATTTGTAGTGTTTGTAAATCTATAAAATATATACTTTCATATTATTCAAATAAGAGAAATTAAAAAAAACAAATGGTTCTCACTTCCCTTGCCTTACCATCCTTAGTTTGTCCATCCGCAACATTCCTACACACATGTAAACCTATATTTGAACCTCACATATGCCAGCACTCTCATTAAAATACAATTTATACTCTAGTCCACATAGTATTTCTTGTGCACTAACGTTTAGTCATAAGATTGGATGATACATATTTCGTTTTTTCTCTTCATGTTTTTTGTATTCATATGTTTCATTATATATTATTTGTAATAGATAAGTTTAGTTCTATTTATCTCATGGCCTCGGTCATGAACACTGGTTCATTTGTCCAAACCTTTTAGGATTTTCTTTACTATGTTATTTGGGGTATTTGGTTGAATAAGATTTGAACTGCATTTGAAGTAAAGGGAGGTTGTTACTCGTTAGTAGCTCATAAAGTTCAAGCTATCTTTAGAGAAAAGAAGGAGTCTCCTAGAAAGGTTGATAGGCCTTTACAGGTCTCTTAGAACTCCTTCTTTCAACTTGTAAGTAGCCTAGGTTACTTCAATGGGGCTTGCTAGGGGGGCACCAAGTAGCTTTGGAGCTGATATTGTTTTATACCTTACTTTTAATCACTTTTTCCATTTAAAATTTGGGGTTGGGATCGACACCAATAATCAGGCAGGACTAATAGTACTTTGGGTGCTTTTAAATTTTGCATGGGACAAGGGTATAAGAAATATACAAGTGTTTGGTAATTCTAAACAAGCAGTGGATTGGTTCAAAGGGAGAGCACAATTGGTCATATTAGCTTTGTTACCTTGGAAACATAGAATAAGAGAGTTATAGGAAGCATATGACTTTGTTACTATAGAACGTGTTTACTGGGGATTCAATCATACGACCGATGCACTTTTCAAGGAAGTAGTAACTTTACATGAAGGGATGTTGTTTTGTAAAGAATTTGAGATGAGGAGGTTGTCCCTAAAGCGTGGTACTCTCTCTTTTGATCGATGATTGACAAGTTTAGTTTGATGTGGAGGAAAATCTTGGAGTGGCCTTGGTCCCTTTTTGTTTTAATAAACAATACTTGTATTTTTAAAGAGTTTCTTTGATGTGCTATTAGCTCTTTTGGTTAGCATGGGGTATCTGCTAAAGAATAGATATAATTTTGTCTTATTGGTTGAAAGACTCCTGAGTCTATTTGGAACTGTTAATCCCTAGAAAAAACCTCATGTTAAGTATAAAATCCCTCTATTAAGCCCTAGATATTGAATTATTACATTTCTAGTGTTATATTAGTAAATGGGATATAACCCTTCATTGTACCCTTTCATTATAATTGTACCCTTTGTCTCATATATATATATATATATATATATATAACAAGGATACCTAGTTTTATGATCATATTATATCATCTTGTAATTGAATATATTGTAAAAGGGGGTTTCCCCCTCGACATGGTCTGTTATTCAATGATTTTTTATAATTATCAAGGTGTCGGTTTATAACATTTGGAATCTGAGCATCGATCCTAGGGTTTTGTTGCTTCAAGCGAGTCATCTTGGAATTTTTTCTATAACGTTTTTTTTCTAGGACACTTCAGACAGTGAAATTTAGAGTTTACTCATGATACATATCACAGTGTTTCTGGTAACAATTTCAAGTTTTGGTTCGTTATAGTTTTGGAGATATAGACTATGGAAGATAGAGTTTTTTTATTAATCATGAAATCAATTTTAAACGAGTCATCTTGGAATTTTTGCTATAACTATTTTTCTGGGAAGTTTCAGACAGTGAAATTTTCAAAATCCTAATAATGCGTAGAAAATTACATGTGAAATATTTTTATATTTTGAATCATTATAATTTATGAGATATATCTTGTGGAAGATGGGCTTGTTTACTAATCCTAAAATTAGTTTTAAACAAGTCATTTTGGTATAATTTTGTATCAGTGAAGGTTCAGACTATGAAATTTTCAGGAGTTTAATAAGTCACATTAGAGTAATACAAGACACAATTTCAAATTCATAAGGATTATAATTTTAGATATATATCCATCCAAAGGTCAACCATCCAGAACGTATCCAAAATTAGGGTTGAAAGGTACATAACTTACAATTGACATAAACTTTTATTGGAAGGTATGTTTTTAGTGATTCAAAATTTGTGATAAAAAGAAAATAGAGGAGTATTATTATTTTTATCCTACGTGGTTCCAAAAAATATTTCAACACTGATTAAACCTCCAGAAATCTCATCTATAACTCATGAAGAAAATGAGGAGATACATAACAAGCTATCCAAATTAGAGGACTAACTTAATGATTTGAGTGCTAGGTCAATAACAAGTGATGAGTTGGTGCCCAAAGCGGTTAGATCTAATGATGGAAAGTGAGGAGGTTTTCACCATTCGTAAAGGTTCAATTCCAATGAGTGTCTTTTAACCTAGATCCATGGGGACACCTTGAGCTAATGATCAAACATGTGGTTGCACCCAGAGATATTATATTAAAATAGTCTTGTGACCCATGCACACATAAATGGATCAAATCCCACCCCCATGTCCTTAAACTTAAAGTCATATCCCACTAGCGTGAATGGATTTCAAGTGTTTTGTTCTGTAAGGCGGCCAAGGTTTGAAACTTACGGTAGTCAGGAGGAGACACCCAAAAAAAATCCATCCATGTTAAGGGTTGGTGTCTCCCAAGCCGTGTGCAATCCCTAGGTGATTTTGATAGCTTAGATGTCCATGGGTCACGGTTTCTTAGACCACAAGCTAGTCCCACATGTAACAAACACACTAGCAAACAAAAAAAAGGTGATGAATTGGTAAACACATAGAGAAACGTTCAAGAAATGGAAAATAAGATGGATGAAATGCAAAACAATACATGAAGACCATAGAAACTATTATCTTACTAATGCAGTAGCATCTTGGTCATCCTCGGGATGACACGACGAAGGAAGTTACGATGATGTGACATAGTTGTTACAACAATGATTGGTTGTTGCACGATGTGAATGAGACACACTGTTGGGAGTAACAACATTACTACATATCGGAATAATGTTGCATATTTGTAGCAGTGGGGCAGTTGGTAACATTGTTATAGAATGAACAAGTGCATGGATGGTTACACTGTATAGGAAAACTATTACAGAAGGAGTTGTGGATGTTCACGGGGGATTCACCTTGTTGACCAATATCTTATCACGTTCATTCATAAAGGGGGTTTTTAAATTGTGAAAAATAAAGTCAATATATTGAAGGTATTGGGGGGGATGTGGGGTATGGGGGGGTTTATATTTATTGGGGGGTATAAAATGGGGTATCTAGTAAAAAAAGGGGTTTCTTTTATTGGAAAGATGCATTGGAGGGGGTTACACAAAAGGATTTTTGCATATTTTTATCAATATCTAGTGAAATTAGGGGTATTCTTTAATATCCCATGAATGCAAGTGCTATGTAATAGGTTCACTGAGTGAATACCCCGTGTGGACGTTACGAATCAGGAGGAGTGCATTGTTGGATTGAAGCTAGAAATGACGTGCGGGACATGAAGAGTCATTGAGAAAAGGAAAAACAATAAGTTGGAAGATTAAAGGGCATGAGGAGTGTTGGGGAAACTGAAGTGAATAGTTTCTAGATGAATAAAACACAACACCAAGGAAGAAGAAAGGATAGCTTGCAGAAATGAGAAGAGGAGAGATCGTACAAGATATGAGAGATGGAAGTGGTTGAGGTTCTCATGGCCTCTGGCCTAGCAACCCAACATAAATTGTAAGCTCATATACAGTCTTAGCACCGATGTATTGTAATTGCATGAATGAATAAAAGAATTATTGTGCAGATTTAATCTTTATGTGTGTGCATATACCTGACATCTTGTAGGATGTATTTATTGTGTTCTTGGCATGATTATGTGCGAGATAATTTCATTGTTTGAATGAGTAAATATTGTAGAGAATAGCGTTGTATGATATGGCTATGCATGTGGCATGAGTTTGTGGAAGGTCGTGTTGGAATTTATGGTCTTCCATGGGGAGGATGAGCACTTTGGTTCTAAGAGCATTGAAGGTTTTGTCTGAGTATAGAATATGTGCACATAAGTTGTTGTCTCAACTGGGGTTATGCATTGCAATAGGAAGCATTTGGCAACATAAGCATGTTACAAAAAAAAGAAATGGGAAGTGTTTTTCACATAAGGCGTATAGTAACAGGAGACAGATTACTGCCAAAGATGTGTTGTAGCAATAGGTGCAGGAATGTTACAATAGTATATGTATTGTTGCATAGGGAGAGTTGCAGCATGGGTGCGCTACAACGAGGACATGTAGTCAGATATGTGTTGTAGCAGGGGACTGCAATAGGAGAGGTATTGCATTATTAGGTTGCAACATGATGGGTGTTGCAGTGTGAGGATGGTTGAGTTGCAACAAAATATTTTTCACCGTAGAAAGTGAGTTAAACAGAAGGAGAGTTGTAGCAGAGGGTGAGTTACAACAGAATGCGAGTTATAGTAGAGGGCGAGTTACAGTAGAAGGCAAGTTACAGTGGAAGGAGAGTTGTAACAAATGAATATGAAACAGACTGGTTAGCATCGACTGATGATTTTGTAGCATTTGTTTTATAGTGCTACAGGGAACATCATGGGTATGAGATAATAGATGTACAATGTTAAGCCCTAATATTGGCTCATTACCCCTTAATTGGGGCATATTAGATTAGTAATGTTATTTTATTTATGTCGGCTTTATTCCCTTAGTTGTAATTATACCTCCTAGTCTCCTACATATACCAAGGAGACATTTTCATTTGGAATCATCTTGTACTTGAACATTTAAGTGGGGTAAAAGGCGGTTTCCCCCTCGAAGAGGCTTATTATCTGAAATTATCTCTTTTTCAAGGCATTGAGTACTATTTCTGAGTTTTTTCTATGTTATATTGATATTTGGTTCTTAACATATGGTATTAGAGCTCAAGGTCTTGGGGTTTCGCTGCTACATCTGAGACACCTTGGAATTTTCTCTATAATTTTTTTTCTACAACATTTCAGAAGGAATGGCTAGGAAGATATTTAGTATATGGATCAAGGTACATTGGGTTAAAATTTCAACTCCTAAGACCTTATACTTTCAGAGATACAGCCTGTACAAGATAGGGTTCTGGAATCATCCCGAACTGAGTCATTGCGTAATTTTCGCTATAATTTTTTTTATGTAATGTTTCAGACCCTGAACTCTAGAGGATATTCACATAAATTAGTAAGGTATCTGTGGTAAATAGTTCAGCTTCTGGGTCATCTTAAATTTGTAGATACACCCTGTGTAAGATAGGGTATCTGACTAGTCCTATTGACTAGTCTCAAGAAGGTGTTCCATGTAAAACAATCATAACTTCTTCCTAGAGTATCCAAATTCAGTGGGACTGGTTTCATTGGATCAAGGACAGTCTGTAGTATTTTTGGTACGAGTTTCAGAATTTATATCAATTATTTTGTGCGGGGAACGCTATACAAGTGAGATCTACTAGAAAGTCCAAAAAGCAGCAAGTTGTGGGGAAGTTACCGTAAATTCCACTTGGCACATCCAATTTTGATTAGACCTGTGGCATTGCGAGAAGAAATATCAGAGAACTACATAAAAGAAAGTTTCATACCCAGAAGGGCCGAAACGTGGGAGATACAACAGAATAAACATTGTCTAGCAGAACCACCTCAAAATCAAGGTTCAAAAGTGATACTTGGCCAACATGCCACCCAAAAAGGGAACTTCTACACCAAATAAGCCTCCAGGCAATCCTACTTGGACTCTTGATGAAGGTGAAGAAATGTGTAGGGACATAAATGATTTACAAAAGAATATAGTAACAAAATATGAACTACAAGAGATGGAAGCTAAGTTGGAGGCAAAGATGGATGGTTTAAAAGAGGAG
>JASDQU010588389.1:71960-97180 GCA_032191745.1 Picea mariana
CCCCCCCCCCCCACACCAACAATCAAAAAAATTGAGGGTTAACAAAGACAATGCAAGAAAAAAACACAGGAAGACAAGAACAAGAGGAAATATGAAGTAGAACACTGCAACTATAAGATGAAATAATTCAATGGTAATCTCTAGTCAATGAACGATTTAGTTGTTGCGAGCTCTAATAACTAGAATCTCCACAAATTGTTTGTTGATTTGGGTTTTTTTTTGTGAGGTCTGAGCAATAAATGGTGGGTTTGAAAGTCAATCTCTTGGGTTTTATATCCAACTATTGGTATTACTTGGGGACAATGCCTTACACTCTCAATGATTTCCTCATCCCATTAGGATGTTGTTGTACACACAAACTACATTAATATTAATTTTTTCTTAGAATTAAGTCAAGCTCTTGGGATTTATATCCAACTATTTGTATTACTTTGTAACACACCCAAGCCCTTAAAGGTATTTTCAAGGGTGGGGTGTCAAAATTTTGTTTTCCTTAAGTAATCAAATCCTCCATTCGAGGTTTCTATCACATTATTCTTATCCAGAGCTTTCCAGCCATGATCTCCATGCTCAAAATCGAGATCAGAACTGGCAAATATACCTCTCCCAAGTTCCTTGGGTGTTCATTAGCCAGGGCTATGTGGATCCGACTCAATATGCTTCATCCTGAGTTCTTCGATATCCTAGAGCTTCCAGCATTCCTAAACCTATGGTGGAGATCCATCCACCAACCAATCCAACGACTGGGCTTAATCCTCTGCTAAGTCATAGGCTAGTAGGGAATTCATCGTTCGACCTTCAACTTGAATTCCAAGCCTAGCCCCTTCCCTCCAGCTACAATCGCATATGACCACAGGCTATGACCAAACACCAGGACAACAGGCGCCTATTTTGGTGCTTCGGAGCTTCAGGCTCCAAACATTTTCAACTTATGACACCACAAATATCTCGTATTGCCGAATCGACGAATTTTGGGTATGCTACGGGGATCAACGGTCCCTATTTTCTTTCAATATCAACGACCCACGATTACTTTAGGACTCTGCGCTTCAAAGGATTCCAAGGTACTCACAAATGAAAACCTCTGAAGTGCAACCCTTCCGGAGTGTCAGATATCCTAACACGCGTCCTCCACTACCAACGGTTACGATGAACTCCAACGCTTCGACCTTCAAGATTTCTTAAATTTTTGCAACGAGCCTTCCTCTCGAATGACAGATCCTCTAACACCTTTCCTCTGAAATCAACGACTCAGGTGAAATACAGCCTCTAGGCCTTCGGTATTTCTTATCCCACTTTTCTCCAAAGTGGCTATCCTCCGAAGTAACAGATCGCCCGCCATGCATCCCCAAACGACGAACGGTTGATATCCTCTTCATTACTCCAAGCTTCGAGGACTTTTGAAGTACCAAGTCTCAAATCCTCTAGAGTGGCTCTCCTCCGAAGTTGACAATATAATAACACGCATTCCGATTGATGAACGGTTTAGATCTCCTTTATTTCCCTGCGACTTCAGGAGTCTTCAACCTTTTACACCTTCTCCCTTCCGGTGTGTTAAAATTTCAGAGTATAGGATTTGGTAACATGTATCCCCGACGCCAACGACTAGGATGGAATCTATCACTTCGAGCCTTTTGGACTCTCTACAATACTACACCCCAAATCCTTCAGAGTCCCGAAGTCCCAGACTCTCGGAGTTCTGGTCACTTCACCAACCACTCTAGTTAGGCAGGCATGTACCAGGGGTTGACACGTGCCCTCATCAAGGGGTGACACATATCACGTTCCAATAGGGAATTAGGGTAGGTGATATGCACAAATCCAGGTGAAACGTGGCACAACTATCATGGGTCCACATCGCCTTAGTGGCGTCACCTTGCCACATCACCTAGACTAACAACCTTCTAACATCCCTTAGATATCACGGTCGAGATCCGACCACGTGGATCCATAGGTCCATGGCTCACATCACTTCACGACTCTATCCTTTGGGGGTTTTTTGATGAAAAATCCTCTTTTGACCCAGATTTGGTCAACGTCGGGCTAACTACAGTCTAAATTTGACGATTAGAAATAGTCTAAAGCTCCATCAAATCAATGACTCTCGTCACTTTGGGCTTCGAAGCTTATCGACACACCAAACCTCAAATTCCTCAGAGTGCCTAGTCTCTGGACTAAAGGAGCTAGCGCCATGCGTCCCCATGATCGAATGGTCCGGGGGGGTCCCAAAGGATCCTTATATCCATGGTCCAAATTACTTTGTAGCTCCGACCTTCGGGGGTTTTGATGTTACAACATATTTTTTCTCCCGTAGCAGTCAATGCCGCGCTAACTTCATCATAGATCTAACAGCTAGGAGAGGACCCGAAGGATCCCTAGATCAACTGTCCTGGTCACTTCGCGGCTCCGACCTTCAGGGTTTTGGCTTCTCTACCACTCCATTTTTCCGAAGCGGGACTTCGCTGAAGTACAATGTCTAGGTCCCTTATCCTAAATGATCGGACGGTAGGCGGGGCTTCGAACGATCTCCCCAAATCTACGGCTCTCCTTTATTGCGTAACTTCGACGTCCGGGTAGTTTGATGCTATAACATCTCCATCCTCCTGGAGTAGAACTTCTCCGAATTTATCTCAGTGTAGATCCAATGGTTGAGGGGACCCCCGAAAATTCTTGATCGACAATTCATGCTGCTTCGCCATGGGTATTTGGATCTCGATTTAGACAGTAAGATAGGTTCACCTAACCACTGGGGAAACCGTTCATTGCTGGTAACTGAATCTCCTAGTTTCCCTCAACCAATTTAAGGTTGGTAAGGTCGGAAATACTCTGAGGTCTTAGACTTCTGGAGCTCCGAAGCCAGGAGGACTTAGCTCCCTTAGGCTTAGCCTAAGGTTCCTAGGTGTTGGTCATATGGGTCCTCCCGAACAGATCTCGTCCGCTCATCTTCCAAACGAAAAGATCTCCCCTTTCAAGGATTGAACCTCGCTATCCTTCCTAAGATTTATCATGAAATGGTTAAGGAATTGGGCATGAAATCTAGGTCACACAACAAGGAGTCTGAAAGAGATATCCTCTTCAAATGGACAGGGTCAAATTGACATGATATCTCTTATCTCGTTCATCCTACATGCTTATGTCCCAATATGCCTCAAGGGATAAGCTAGGGCATACAGACTATTAGTCAGAATCATAAGTTCGCAAGGAGATGAATTCATACACATATCATGGCCACTCCAAACATAAACCATTTATAGATACATAAATATAAACCCATGCATTCATCCATTATTTCAGTTCAATAAACAAAGTAGGAAAATGCTTATCAGAACCAGAAGACGTGATGCAACTGCTGAAAGGGGTGCCCATTTCCACCCAACCATAGGCTTAGTCACTCCTAACGGATTTACCACTGGCTACCCCCGATCTAGACCATGATGCTCTGAGATAGAATCCTTTCTTCCGACTCAAGAATAGTTAGGGATGGAGGTTACTCTCCTCCTCCCAACTCAACGACAATTAGGGACAAAGGTTACTCTCCTCCTCCCGCATGATCTTGGAAATGAGTTTTCTCTATACCAAGCAAAGAGTCCTGGCTGAGTACTTCCTTAGTCACTCAAAACCCTCATTTATCAGCTTGTATCATAACCCTTCTAACCACATCCTGCAACCAGAACACGGTTATGTTTTTGTTCTTCCTCAAACCCGAGATTTTTTGTCTCTCGTATCTGCACTCTTCACAAATCTTCCTCTGCCCACCAGACCTTCCTTTATTTCCTTCCTCAGTAAGATTGTGTGTGGCCTGAATCCCCCAGTCTATGGTCAGGTCTGAAAGCCTTACTGATGGGTTATTTTCCCCATCCCCTCATTAACTCTTGAGGAGGTCTTCCCACCTACCAACCTGACTGGTAATTCATTCCTGGTTCAGAGGATTGTTCTGGTCCTGAGCAATTAAATCCAACAAAGTATTGGTTTGGTGGGGTTTATCTCAACTGTTCATGATTCCCCTCACCATATCTTTCATAGCATATGTGGTCTCTCTTGGAAAACCCCCCTTTCAGAAGTTATGAAACACTTATCCATTTCATATTAATAACAGATGTAACACCCCTATTTCCCCATGTTTGTAAATATAATCATATGGGCCAAGAGACTATGGAAAAATCAATATGTGTGAATGTTTGATTTGATGGACCTTTGTATAAAAGGTCACTGAATGTAAATTTTGTTATTTACTAGAAAATGGATAAGTGTTGCATGACTGTCGGAAAGGGGGTGTGCTAAGAGAGACCACGAATTCTATGAAAGAGATGGTGAAGGGGACCATGAATGGTTGCATTAACCTCCACCAAACCAGTACTTTACTAGATTTAATTGCTCAGAACTAGAATAGTCCTCTGACCTAGAAATGAATTACAATCATGTTGGTAGGTGGGAAGACCTCCTCAAGAGTTAATGAGGGGATGGGGCAGAGCACCCATCTGTAAGGATTTCATACCTGACCACAGATTGGGAATTCGAGCCACACACAATCTTGTTGAGAAAGGAAAGAAAGGAAGGTGTGGTGGGTAGAGGAAGGCCTATGAAGAGTGAAAAGATGAGAGACTAAGCTCTCAAGTTCAAGGAAGAACTAAGGGATGAGCGAGTTCTGGTCATAGGAAAAATGGTTAGTAGGGTTATGATACAAGCTGATAAACGAGGTTGTTGAGTGACTGAGGAAGTACTCAAGCTGTCCTCCTTGCTTGGTATAGTGAAAACCATTGCCAAGATCCTACGGGAGGAGAGTAACCTTCGTCCCTACTTTCGTTGAGCTGGAAGAAAGGATTATATCTCAGAGCATCATGGTCTAGCTCAGGGGTGGCTAGTGGTAAATCCATTAGGAGTGACTGAGCCTATTGTTGGGTGGAAACGGGCATCCCTTTCAGTAGTCACTTCACGTTATTTGGTTATGATAAGTGTTTGCATACTCTATGCATTGAATTGGGAATAATGGATACATGCATGTATTTATATATCTATCAATGGTTTCTGTATTGAAATGGTTAAGTTATGTGTATGTGTTTGTTTCCTTGAGAACTTATGCTTTTGCTTGATTTTCCATATGCTCTAGTTTAACCCTCGAAGGATTTTTTCCCAGGAAATTACCTTAGAGTCCCAGAGTTGGAGCAAGCCTCTTGGCACTGCTAACGTCTCGATAATTCCACGAGATTTCCCCGCCCTGCTTTAGAACTTAAATTTTTGTGAACTAGGAAGGTGCTTCCTTCAAACCAGTAGTCTAAGATACCTTAAGCTCGTGCCCACAACCTTAACCAAATCTTGGCTAAGAGTAGAGTTTATAGCCTGAGATTCATCAGAGGGTCCATATGAATAGGGTCAAGGAACCCTACGCTAAGCCCAAAAGGAGCTAGCTCTTGATTGTTTCAGAGCTTCGAGAGCTTGAAGCCCTGGGATGTCAAACTTCATGACTGTCGAAATTACACAAATACTAGAGTCGCAAAATTTTGTGAGTCGTTGATCTGGGGAGTTCGTTGGGGCCCCTTCTAGATCATCTGATCGTCTAGTGGAAGGTTTCGCACATGGTACTTAGGCGGAGTCATGCCTCGGGAAAGCATAGTGGCAGTGAAGCCAAAACCTCCGAAGGTCGGAGCCGCGAGGTGACCAAGACTATTGATCTGGGGAACCTTTGGGTTCCTTCTTAACCGTCAGATATGGGCTATGGTCAACCCGATGCTAACCAACCTTGGGAGAAAAGAGGAGCCTACACCACCAAAACCCCTAACGTCGAACTCTTGAAGTAACAAGAGTCATAGATCTATGGATCTACGTGGCCGAATCTCGACCGTGAGATATGAGGGATGTTGGAAGGATGTCAGTTCGGGGTGACGTGGCATAGTGATGTCACCCATAGACAAGTGAACCTCAGTTTTAAGTGCCATGTGTTACCCATATTCATGCATATCACATACCCGATATACCTACTAGAACGTGACATGTTTCACCCCCTATGAGGGTGTGTGTCACCCCTGGCCCTTCCACGTGTCAACTCGTGGTATGTGTCTGCCTAGCCTAAAGGGTTGGTCAATTGACCGGGACCCCGAGACCTTGGGACTTCAAAAATACGGAGGGTTTGGGGTGTGGTATGGTAGAGAGACTAAATGACCCAAAATTTAGAGCCATGTGGCGAGCTTACAGGACTTTGGAAGTTTAGAACTTCGGGTGGTCTCGTGCGTAGATAACAAAGAGGCGTGAAATGTCGAAGCATTGATTTCCTCCACATATGATATATGAGAAAGAGATTGAGTCTATACATGGGATCATATGGTGGATGATCTTCCACCATGGGGGAAGGAAGTTAGAAACAACACATGTTAGGTGAATCCACGTGGGCGCCACATTGCACTCAACCAATGAATGCCCGAAGAACATCAAAAAGGTATATTCATCACTTCTAAGATCGGTTTTGAGCATGGAGACTATGGTTGGAAAGATCTGGATGAGAAGAGTGTGATAGAGACCCCAAATGAAGAATTTTACCACTAAAGGAGAATTAAATTTTGATGCCCTATCCCTAGGAACGTCACTCAGGGGTCGGGTGTGTTACAAATTGGTATCAGAGCATGGTTACAACACTTGGCATGCTTGGGCTCATGGAAAATCTCAAGGGTGACACACTACCTTACCTCTTTCCTAAAGAGTCTGGTTAAACTATTACTAAAGAAAAGAATGAAAACTTTCTACTGTGTGTACTTAAGAAATATGAACTATGTGTTTCTCATAAACTAATAGACTGCTAGCTAACAACAAGTGTTTTGTCAACACTCAAGCATTCAGTAAACCACAGGAAACTACAAGAATAAAGGATGGTGACGCGCCACTCCCACAATAGAGATGAAGATTCTGACGAGAGGAGGGTGATGGAGACCCCTTTGGATCTGGATGAAACTGTAAGGAGCCTCATGGATGAATTACAAAGTTGCAAGGTCGAAAACGAGAGATTTATAAAGGAGCAAGAAAAAAAAACAAAAAATAATGCAGTCTTGTTGCAGAGCTTATCCAATATACAGAGGCAGTTGTAGCATGGACCTGCAACCAATCATGTGGACTGATGACATACGAAGAGAAGTCAAAGTCCACCTCAGATACAAAAATGTGGTTTCGTAAGTGGCCACAATTGGATGATTACCTCGAGGAAGGTCCAACCCGGAGACAATGGACACTCATCGGGAGAGTCCTTTGGAAAGGAAACTGGCAACTCTGAGGGATCTTCTAGTAGAAAAATTAGCTCACATTCTCAAAAGAAAGGAAATAAGTGAAAGCATTCCAAAATTCATGACCCTGAAGAGTTCAAGAAAGCCAAACCACCCTCTTTCAATGGAGATATTGACAAAGGGGAAGAGGTAGAACTTGGCTTCTTGGTTTAAAGAAGTACTTCAAAGTCCATGACTACTCTGAAAACTTGAAGGCTCGAATAGCCATATTCAACCTGAATGGAAAAACTTCCATTTGGTGGGAAGACCTTAAGAATGTGAAACAAATCCATGAAGAGGACTTATAATGGAAATAGTTTGAGAAACACTTCAAGAAGTAGTATCTGTCAGAGAAATACTTTGATGGGAAGACTAAGGAGTTATATGAACTCAAGATGAGACAACTCATCATAGAGGAATATGTCAATAAATTCCTTGAGTTGTTTAGGTATGTACCCTACATAAAGGATGAAAAGGTAAAAGTGCAACGATTTATCAATGGGTTACCTCAGACCTACCAGAACAGGATTGATTTTGATGAGCCAAAGACGTTAGAAGACACTATCCGGAAGGCAAGGTATTGTTATGAACAGTTCGAGAGTCAGACAGAACCTCACGAGGACTGGAAGAAGAAGAGTAGTTCGGGACTCAATAAGAAGGGGTTCAAATCCTCATGATTTAAGAACTATAGGAAGGACTCTAGGATAAGCCTTCCTACTAGAAGTGTATATCAGCAAAATTTCCCCTCCCAGAGTGGAAATAAACCTTTTGTATCAACCCCAAGAAAGACTGATAACATAAAGAGAGAACCCTTGAAATGTTGGGGATGTGGAGAAGAACATATGTTGAGGGATTGCCCACACAGACAATAAAACAATAGGATATTCTACAACATCCAAGAATATACCACAGTCAATGACGTGGCTAGGAGCATGCCACAAATTTATGCATCTTTGGATAATAAACAAGCCGACCACCAAGCTTCAGTGGTGGATATGGAAGGTATGATCGCCAACCGTCGAGTTTCTATTTTAATTGACCCTGGTTCTAATTTGATTTATGTGGCCCCTCATACTGTTGATAAGTGTAAACTGCAACCAGTTAGACACGTTAAGCCATGGTTGGTACAACTAGCCACTGGAACCAAAATAAAAGTAGTAGAGGTCATACTAGCTTTCCAATTCATCATGGATGCATTGCCCACCCAAGCGACCCTTAACTTACTTCCCCTAGGATGTTATGACCTATTGATTTGTATGGAATGGTTAGATGCATATAAAACTAAGTTGGAATGTTACCATAAAAACTTAGAATTTGTAAATGAACAAGGGAGAAAGATAACCCTCCAAGGGATTTAGAAGCATGTCTCAGTGAGACGAATATCATCCCTTCAAACGAAAAAGTATTGTAGAAAGGGATGTCCTCTATATGTAATATAGGTGTTGGAGTCTGTTGAGCATGAAAAACCAAACCTAGATGACCAAACCATATTAAGAGAGTATAGAGATGTGTTTCCATAAGAGGTACCAGGTCTACCTCCAAGAAGAGACATTGACTTCTCGATAGAACTTGCACCAGGAGTAGTGTCAGTGTCTAGGACACCCTATAGGATGAGTACACCTGAGCTAGTTGAGCTCAAGCTACAACTAAAGGAAATGATGGACAAAGACTACATTTGTCCTAGTGTGTCTCCATGGGGAGCACCAGCCTTGTTTTTGAAAAAGAAATATGGCATTCTTCGATTGTGCATAGATTATAGACAACTCAATAAGACAACCATAAAGAACAAGTAGCCCTTACCAAGAATCGATGACTTGTTCAACCAATTAGGGGGTGCTTCTATTTTCTCAAAGATTGACTTAAGGTCTGGATACCATCAATACCAAATCAAGGATGAATAAATCCACAAAACAACCTTCAGGACAAGGTGTGGTCACTATGAATTTGTGGTGGTGCCATTTGGATTAACCAATGCCCCCACCACTTTTATGTGCTTGATGAATAATGTACTCAGCAAATTCCTAGACATATTTGTATTGGTTTTCATTGATGATATCCTAATATACTCCAAGCACAAAGAGGAGCATGAAGAACATCTTAGACTTGTACTTCAAGTACTAAGATAGCATCAGCTCTACGCTAAGTTTAGCAAGTGCGACTTTTTCCAGAAGAAAGTCCATTACTTAGGCCATGTTATTTATAAAGAAGGAGTGGAAGTAGACCCTAAAAAGATCACATATATTATAGAATGGCCTGCCCTAAAGGATTTATCTGATATCAAATCCTTTATGGGATTAGCAGGATATTATAGAAGGTTTATAAAATTGTTTTCCAAGATTGGTTGTCCAATCACTGCCCTTCAAAAAAAGGGGGTTAAATTCACTTGGACATGAGAATGTGAAGAAAGATTTCAGGAAATGAAATACCTTCCAACCCATGCGCCTGTGCTAAAGATTGCAGACCTTGATAATGACTTCCTCTTGTGCACAGATGCCTGCAAGGAAGGACTCGAAGGAGTCCTTATGCAAGAAGGGCATGTAATTTTCTATGAATCCATAAAATTGAATGAGCATGAAATAAATTATGTGACCCCTGATCTAGAGTTATCTTCCATAGTACACACTTTAAAAATGTGGAGGCATTACCTCCTAGGTAGGAGATTTGTATTTATGACAGACCATTCTGGGTTGAGGAACCTGTTTGATAAACCAAAACTCAATGCCAGGAAAGCTAGGTGGATGTCTCTCCTTGGTGATTTTGATTTCGAAATCAAACATATCAAAGGAAAGGAAAATAGGGTGGTTGATGCCCTTAGAAGAAGTGTGAAAACAACTCACCTAGCAGCAGCGAGAACCTACGAAACGGTTGTCAAGGAAAGAGTCAAGAATGCACAAGAAACAAATGCATTCTTCAAGACCGTGACCTCATACCTAAGGCAAGAGCCTACATGGCTAAACTATGAAGGTTATCAGATGCTTGATGAAGGCCTACTGACTTATAGAAACATATTGTATATCCCAAGTTGTGATGACTTGAAGAGGTTCATAATGGACGAACTGCACAAGAGACCATATATTGGTCATCCAGGTTATCAGAAAATGATTCCGGCCACTAGAAAACAATTCTATTGGCATGGATTGAAAAAGGACATAGCTAATTATTTATCTAAGTGTCTAGAATGCCAACAAGTTAAGGCAGAACACAAACACCTAGCAGGGTTTTTACAACCTCTACCAATTTCAGAATGGAAATGGGAAACCATCTACAAGGATTTCATCACCGGATTACCAAAATCAGTCAAGAAGAATGATGCCATCATGGTAGTGGTGGAAAAATTGAGCAAGTCTACTCACTTCATTCCTGTCAAATCAACTTGCAAGGCAATAGATATTTCCAACATATTCATGAAGGAGATATTTAGACTGCATGGCATTCCTAGGGAGATTGTATCTGACAGAGACACAAAATTCACTTCAAGATTTTGGAAATCCTTGATGGTTCGTTTTGAGACTAAATTGTTGTTTAGCACAACCTATCACCCTCAAATTGATGGACAGACAGAAAATGTAAACCATATATTAGAAGACATGTTAAGGATGCATGTAATGCACCAGCCTAATAAGTGGGAATACTACCTTCCATTGGTAGATTTTTCCTACAACAATGGTTATCAAGAGTCACTGAAGATGATCCCTTTTGAATCCCTCTATGGTAGACATTGCAAGATTCCAATCAGCTGGAGTAATCAAGTGGATAGAATTACAATCGAACCCGAAATGATAAGAGAAATGGAACAACAAGTGATTCAGATAAAGCAAAATCTGAAGATTGCTCAGGATAGACAGAAGAGTTACGCCGATAGAAAGAGAAATCCTAGAGATTTTAAGACAAGAGACCATGTCTATCTCAGAGTTAGGCCCAGGAAGAGTTCCCTGAGAATGGGAGCTTGTGCCAAGATGACACCTCGGTATTGTGGACCCTTTGAAGTCTTAGATAGAGAGGGACCTGTAGCCTATAGGCTAGCACTCCCTCCCACATTAAAGGCACATGATGTTTTCCATGTTTCATTATTGAAGAAATATATACATGATTCTAATCATATAATTGACTATTCTGTGATCTAGGTGGAGACAGAGGGATAATTCCTGCTAGAACCTCAATGTATACTAGATAGGAAGGAAACCCACTCAGAAACCGAACCATTGCATAGGTCAAGGTGTAGTGGAAACACTTTGGCCCAGATGAGGCTACGTGGGAAATGGAGGATGCCATGAGACATTCATATCCATTTTTTTTTACTTCTGTATATACAAAGCACATTGACAAATAGAACATCGAGGATGATGTTCCTTTAAGGGGGAGGGAATTGCAACACCCCTGTTTCCCCTTGTTTGTAAATATAATTATATGGGCCAAGAGACTATGGAAAACTCAATATGTTTGAATGTTTAATTTGATGGACCTTTGTATAAAAGGTCATTGAATGTAAATTATGTTATCTACTAGAAAATGGATAAGTGTTGCATGACTGTTGGAAAGGGGGTGTGCTAAGAGAGACCACGAAATTTATGAAAGAGATGGTGAAGGGGACCAAGAATGGTTGCTTTAACCTCCACCAAACTAGTACCTTGTTGTATTTAATTTCTCAGGACCAAAACAATCCTCTGACCCATAAATGGATTACAGTCAGGCTGGTAGGTGGGAAGACCTCCACAAGAATTAATGAGGGGATGGGGCAGAGCACCCATCTGTAAGGATTTTAGACCTAACCATGGACTAGGAATTAGAGCCACATGAAATATTTCTGAGGAAGGCAAGAAAGGAAGGTGCGGTCAACAGAGGAAGGCCTGCAAAGAGTGCAGAGACGAGAGACTAAGCTCTCGGGTTCAAGGAAGAACTAAGGGATGAGCATGTTCTGGTCGCAGGAAAAATGGCTAGTAGGTTTATGATACAAGCTGATAAATGAGGTTGTTGAGTGACTGAGGAAGTACTCAGGCATTCCTCCTTGCTTGGTATAGTGAAACCATTGCCAAGATCTTGCAGGAGGAGGAGAGAAACCTACCTCCCTACTTTCATTGAGTTGGAAGAAAGGATAATATCTCAGAGCATCGTGGTCTATCTCGGGGGTGGCTAGTGGTAAATTCGTTAGGAGTGACTGATCCTATGGTTGGGTGGAAACAAGCACCCCTTTCAGCAGTCACTTCACGTTATCTGGCTCTAATAAGTGTTTTCATACTCTAAGCATTGAATTGGGAATAATGGATGCATGCATGTATTTATATATCTATAAATGGTTTCTATATTGAAATGGTTAAGTTATGTGTATGTGTTTGTTTCCTTGAGAACTAAAGCTTCTGCTTGATTTTCCATATGCTCCATTTTAACCCTCGAAGGTGTTTTTCCCAGGGAATTACCTCACAGTCCCAGAGTCATAGAAATCCTCTTGGCACTGCTACCGTCTTGGTAATTCCACGAGATTTCCCTTCCCTGCTTCAGAACTTAAATTTTTGTGAACTAGGAAGGCGCTTCCTTCAAATCAATATTGTAAGAGACCTTAGGCTCACGCCCACAGAATTAACCAAATCTTGGCTAAGAGTACAGTTTATAGCCCGAGATTCATGAGAGGGTCCATATAACCAGGGTCTAGGAACCCTGCGCTAAGCCCGAAAGGAGCTAGCTCTTGATGGTTTCGGAGCTTCGGGAGCTCGAAGCCCTGGGATGTCAAACTTCACAACTATCAAAATTACTTGAATGCTAGAGTCATGAAAGGTTGTGAGTCGTTGATTTGGGGAGTCTGTTGGGGCCCATTCTCTATCGTCTGACATTATAGTGGAAGGTTTTGCACATGGTACTATGGTAGAGTCCCGCCTCAGGAAAGTGGAATGGAAGTGAAACCAAAACCTCTGAAGGTTAGGGCTGCAAGGTGACCAAGACCGTTTATTTGGGAAACCTTTGGGTTCCTTCCTAACCGTTAGATCTGGGCTATGGTCAGCCTAACACTAACCAACCTCGGGAGAAAAGAGGATCCTGCACCTCTAAACCCCTGAACGTCGAACTCCCAAAGTAACAAGAGTCATAGATCTATGGATCTACGTTGTCGAATCTCAACCGTGAGATGTTGGAAGGTTGTCAGTCTGGGGTGATGTGGCATAGTGACATCACCCAAGGACATGTGGACCTCAGTTTGAAGTCCCACATGTTACCAAGATTCGTGCGTATCACATACCCGATATACCTACTGGAACGTGACACGTGTCACCCCCGATGAGGGTGTGTGTCACCCTTGGCCCTTCCATGTGTTAGCTCATGGTAAGTGCTCGCCTAGCCTAAAGGGTTGGTTAAGTGACCAGGAGCCCAGAACTTCAGGACTCTAGAGGATTTGGGGTGTGGTATGGAAGAGATACTGAACGACTCAAAAGCCGAAGCCACATGGTGAGCTTATGGGACTTCAGAAGTTCAGAACTTCGAGTGGTCTCGTGCATAGATAGAAAAGAGGTGGGAAATGCCGATTTCCTCAACAACTGATATATGAGAAAAATATTAAGTCTATACATGGGATCAGATGGTGGATGATATTCCACCATGGGGGAAGGAACTTAGAAACATCACATGTGAGGTGAATCCATGTGGCCTTCAACTAGTGAATGCCAAAAGAACATCAAAAAGGTATATCCGCCGGTTCTGAGCTCAGTTTTGAGCATGGATACAATGGTTGGAAATCTATGGACACAAAAAGTGTGATAGAGACACCGAATGAAGGATTTGACCACTTAAGGAGAATGAAATTTTGATTCCCCATCCCTCGAAAATCCACTTAGGGGTCGAGTCTGTTACAAAAGAAATTACATTCATTGACCTTTTATACAAAGGTCCATCAAATCAAACATTCACACATATCGAGTTTTCCATAGTCTCTTGGCCAATATAGTTATATTTACAATCTGGGGGAAACATGGGTGTTACATACTTGGGTACAATTCCCTTACACTCTCAATGATTTCCTCATCCCATTAGGATGTTGTTGTACACTTAGACTACATTAATATTAATTTTGGCTTAGAATTAATTCTTGTCATTTGATTCATCAATTAAAAGAGCTAGAGGACTCAAACCATCCATCCAATTTCTTAATGAGATCAATGGTTGTGATAACAAATTTGTTACAATAGTTTCCTTTCCTCAACCCGATTACTAATTTCAATTCATTGTATTTAGCAATTAGTTCATTCTCAAAACATTGGGAATTGTTTTATGAACAACATATGATCTAATTTAATATTATTTCATCTCCCATTTTACCCTACACTTCATCGATGCCTCTGTTAGGTTATCAAAAAGGTATAAATATCTTCCTTTTTCCCACATTTCATGATATCATCTTGATTGACTTTTCGGTTAATTAGGAGCAAATAGGATAGAAAATGAATAATATACCCTTTAGCATTATTGTTGAAACTAGATTACATAGATCCTAAAATATGATTGGAATTGTTTGATTTTGTTACAGGATTGGTTAAATATTGTCAAACCCGAGATAGCAAAAGAAATCTTGAAGATGCGCAAGCTATTGGAGGTTAGGACTTTATGGCGCAAGGCAGTTTTGAAGATGATTGAGTTTCTTATATTATAACTTTATAATAGTAAAGAAATCCTGAGTATCTCTCGATCCTCAAGATAGCTTAATTTACCTAGATTATTCTAATATATAAGGGGTAATAGATCCTGGAAGGGTATAGAAGAATTGCACCCAAGAACTCAAAACTTATAATTTCTCTACGTTAGCAGTTTTTCTAAATGTTGTACCAGCTATTAAATCAATAAAAGCTTTGAATGGTTTTACCATTTCTACATACTAAATTTCGAGTAGCAGTGCTTCTAAGGACCAAGGGCCCAGTTTGAAGGAGCTACTATTCGACCTATAATTGTATCGGTTCAATTTATGTTTTGTGATTCGATTCTCTTTTACAGTAGTTAAATGAATGCATAAGTGTGTTGATGATTTTATATCGTTTGCATGCAAGAGATAGACATTTCCTTAAGCATTAAATGATTGTTGTTCCAGTTTCTATTACTGAGGTTTGATGCATGACAATTCCTCATAATTTCATATGCGTTGTTCCTTTTACTTAGATTCACAATTGTTGTTCCTTTCAATTAGTTTACATTTGATGTTCCTTTTCGTTAAGATATAGTTGTTGTTCCTTTCAATAGAAGTACAATTGTTGTCTCTTTCGATTAGTTTACAGTCGTTGTTTTTTTCCATAGATAGAGTAATTCTCCTTTTCCTTTCCAGTAATTTGATTCATAGTAATAGTCAATTCTTCAAGTCTTTATTTAGATTCAATTAATTCTTTTAGTTAAAATGAATTCAATAGATTAATTAGCTCCTTTCCATTTCACAGCATTAGATTTCAATTCCTAGAATCTTTAGTGAATGTTTGAGGAGCTTGATTGTTGATAAACTCAGATTTTCTTTAACTACACGATTTTAGCCTCTACGAGCTATCTGCATAGACTTTGATGATATTCTTGAGATAAAAGACGAATCCTTGGGTTGATAAATTAATGTTAAACTAAGGTTGTTTTTAGACATCTTTAGAACCGAACATTTTGGCACTGTTGCCGGAGAGAATTTCAAAGGTAGCATAGATTGTGCCTCTAGAGGATGAGGTATTGAAGATGGAAGGTAAGAACCTATGCAGGTAATAAGTAAGATGCTTATGCCAACACCTACCTCCATCTGACACATTAAGAGGTTGCATAGGTGTTTTGCTTTCTTGATTTTCTTTTTTTGTGTGAAGTGTGTATGACTAAGAAGAAAGATCTTGAAAAAACAAAACCCCCACCAAAAATTACCAAAGCCCAGGGCTCGGTGCTCCCTGTAATAAGAACTTTCATAGAGGACATCATCCGAAAAGAAGAATCTCAAGCTTCGGTTTGACCTAGAAAAGGATCTACCCGAATCCCGTAGGTAGAAGTTTCACCAACTGCAGCCCACGCTGAGATTCATAGAAAAACCGAAGGGACTGAGCAAATCTTTCAAAGCATAGATATTCCACCCCTCACCCCTTTAGAAGAGGGAAACTCTTGTAATCTGGAGGAAGGAGAAGGAGAAACCAGTGGGGTAGCTAAGGTGGACCCACCACTTGACCCTGAATCTCCTGTGAAAGAAGAAGGCATACCCGAAATCCTAGATAGAGAGAGTGCAATCAAATCCCCTAGAGGATCAGATAACCAGCCAATTCGAATAAAATATCCGGATCAATAAATCCTTGAAGATTTCTGGCATATTTTCGATCAAATGGCACAACAAAATCAACAATGTCCCTAGACTTCCACATTGGAATATCCGATAGTTGATCCAATCGCCAATGCCCCCATGAAGGCAATTCCCCTACAAAACCTGCCAACCTTTCATGGATTAATCTTAGAAGACCTGGACACATTCTTATTTGAATTTGATGTCCTATGTAGAGGGTATGATTACACCTTTGAACCCCAAAAAATTAAAATTGTTCCCCTCCACTTTGAAAGGAGCAGCTCTACCCTGGTTTATGGGATTAGGGGGCGGAACTATAAACTCATGGGATGAGATGAAACAAGACTTCTTGACAAAATATTAGGATTATTGTAGAACCAGGGACTTAAAATATGAAATCTTTCAAATGATTGCAAAGAAAATGAATCATTAGAAGAATATGTCGAGAGATTTCAATATAATTTACAAATATCACCCTATGGTGCATTACCAGGTGAAGTACTTAAGGCAAATCTGATTAAGGGTATGAAAGATGAATGGGTAGAAACATTGAATCTAATGGGAAAGGGTGACATTTATCAAGAAAATTATGATAACATCATTCAATTGTGTATCAGGTGCTCACGAGAAAGCACACGGACCAGATCAGGAATGGGAAATTCCCTCACTAGAAATAACAATACTACAAGCAGGGGTGTCACGCGAGCTGAAGTTGGTAATCTCTTAGAAAATTTCAAAAAAAATATTTTGAGCACTCTAACTACACAATTAGATGTATTACAGGCCAAACCGAAGCAAGCCGAAGAAGAACAGACTTTGGCCATATTTTTTCATAGATGTAGAAAAAAAACATGGTCCAAGGGATTGTCCTCTGGATGTGGTTCGGGTTTGCACTATTTGCACCAAGGATCATGCAATGGAGCAATGCCCATCTCTCCCTGGACTAAAATATATTTTTAGAGAAGTAAAAGAGGAGATAGAACCATTATATCTAATGGCTCAGCATCGTCAATGGCATAACCGACCTTCAAATACACTACAGGACCCCTCCTCCTTCTTCTCTAGACAATATAATTAGCAGAAAAATTTTGGTAACGCATGGCAGGGCCAACCGTTTACTAATCAGAACTGGCAGCCCCAACAATACCCACCTGCAAATCCCACTTGGCAAAACCAGCCCGCTACAAATCCTGCCTGGAAGAATCAACCAACTGCAAATTCCACCCGGCCTAACTCACAATATCCCACCTCATCCTAGAAAAACTCAAATAACAACATCTACCCTTCACAGTGTTCCAACACAACTACCCAAAACCCAAATTGGAATCATAATTGGCAACACCCCATGGGGATGTCCCCTCAAACTCAACCCACATTGCAAGCACCACTCCAACTGCCCCAGAACCCGCAATCATAAGTGTGCCCTCAATTACCAGCCCAACCTCACCCAAATCCAAATAACATACTGGGTCAGCTCGTCCAGATTATGGAGAATGGGGAAGGAGAAACCATCTTGGTAGGGTGCAATGAACTATGGTTGAGATCGGGGTGCATAATCTCTCCTGAAGAAAATAACGTTTCTCAAGAGCAGGAGAATGAAAAACAACCAGCAATAACACCCTTGATTGTGGTAATAATAGAATAAATCAAGCAGGGGGGAAACACAGTCGAATCACAAGATCCTGATAAGGATGCAACTCCCTCCCCTCTATTCCCCGAAAGATTGATGATATCAAAACCGACCGTATATCCCAACTTCGACATTGTAGGGGAACTCAAGAATTTATACATCAAGATTCCACTCCTGCAAGATCTTCAAGGCATCCCAATTTATGCAAAGACGATCAAGGAACTATGTGGGAGAAATATCGTTAGAAAAATTAAATATCCATCATCAACAGTTCGTGTGGTAGGAGCCCTGTCCGATATAATTTTAGGTAAACAAGAACCGGTCAAATATGCAGATCTGGGGAATCCCATAGTAACAGTTCATATCCAGGGTTTTTCTTTTCCAAACACGTTAGTTGATTTGGGAGCAGCCATCAACATCCTAACTATGGAAACCTGCAATACCCTGGGTTTTGACTCCTTCGAACCCACCGCAATTATGTTGCAGTTGGAAGATCGATCGGTGGTTCGACCAGTTGGCACATTACATGATATAGCCATCTCCGTCAACTCTTGAGAATATACGACGGACTTCCTCATCATCAACCCAAGAAGTGGACTTGAAGGGCATCCATTGATACTGGGCAGGCCATGGCTCGCAACAACAGATGCATACATAGGATGTCGAACAGGTAATATGAAAATCGCTAGAGGGGGTATCACAAAGAATTTCATCTTATATCCTCCTGCCAAGCCAAGCCCAACTTTCGTATATCCACAATTTCCACCACCACGATACCCAGAAAAGGATTTATGAGCCCCTCTTATGCTGGAAGAATCCCTCGGACTTAAAAACTAGCTAGAGGATGAAGTAATTAGTGGGTTTATTAATAGCCCAACCACCATGAGCAACCCAACCTGCCAGATGCTCCAAGTTGTTCTAGACTATGAAGCACAGGGAGACCTACTGGAATATTTAATGGAACAACAAATTCCAACTATAGTTGTTCATAACAACAAATCCATTGAGATTGCACCAGGGAGGTCTCTGAACATCAATGAAAATTTAGATGAACAACAACAACAAAAGCTAATTCAAGTCCTCTCCAAATACCAGCAAGATTTTTCCCGGGAGTACTCTGTTATGAAAGGTATTGATCCGAAACTTTGCACACACCACATTTATATTGAAAAAGATGCCCAGCCTATCTGACAGCCACAGAGAAGATTGAATCCTCACCTTAGGGATATCAATAAAGAAGAATTACAAGAGCTGTTGGATGTAGATTTTATATATCCCATCTCAGATAGTCGGTGGGTTTCCCAATTAGTGATCATCCCAAAGAAAAATGGGAAATGATGAATCTGTGTTGACTACAGGGAACTTAACAAATCCACTCAAAAAGACCACTTCCCTTTTCCTTTCATTGATCAGGTCCTGGATACTTTGGCAGGGAAGAAATTATTTTCTTTCCTAGATGGTTTTAGTGGGTACAATCAGATTCAGATTGCCCCAAAAGATCAAGATAAAACTACATTCACATGCCCTTGGGGCACCTTTGCATATAGAGTATTTCCCTTTGGAATTTGTAATGCTCTACCCACTTTTCAAAGGGCCATTCTAAGCATATTCAACGATATGATCAGTGAAGGACTTGAAGTCTACATGGATGATTTCACTCCTTATGGCGACGACTTTGATCAAGCACTGAATAATATGGAGAAGGTACTAGAATGGTGCATTGCGACTAGGCTATGTTTAAGCCATGAAAAAATGTCACATGATGATGACAGAAGGTGTGTTACTAGGGAATTATATTTCTACAGATGGAATTAGAGTATATCCAACAAAACTAGAGCTAATCCTTAATCTACCTACACCACACACAAAAACTAAGGTACATAGTTTCCTTGGCGCTTCAGGATACTATCGTAGATTTATGGAAAATTTTGCAAGAACTGCTACTCCTTTACATGATTTGACTGGTAATGTAGAGTTTCAGTGGTCTAACAAGTGTGATGTGGCATTTGCAGGACTCAAGAAGTTGATCTCGACAACACCGGTGTTGAGGGGACCAAATTGAAAAATACCATTTCACATATCCATCGATGCATCAGATATTGCCATAGGTGTTGTCCTTGGACAGGAAGAAGACAAGAAACCCTATGCCATTTATTTTATTAGCAAGAATCTTATTCCAGCTGAACTTAATTATACAGTAACAGAAAAAGAGTTTTTAGTTGTTATACATGCCATCTATAAATTTCATCATTATATAACAGACTATCCAATTATTCTATATACCGATCATTCTGCTATCAGATACCTAGCTAATAAACCGATTACTAATGGACGGGTCACTTGATGGTTATTACTATTGCAGGAATTTGACATCACCATCAAACATCGACCCGGGAGAGAAAATCTGGTCACAGACTTCCTATCCCGTATACCAAAAACATATGACTCCTTAACAGTTGAAGATCAATTCCCAGATGAGAATTTGTTTTCCATCGCCACAAAACCACCTTGGTATGCCGACGTGGCCAATTATTCGGCAGCAGGAAAAGTGTCGGCACATTTATCATCAAGGGAAAGAAAATTGATCGTCCAGTGTAGAGCACGATTCACTTGGATTGGTGGATATCTCTTCCACACAGGAGCTGATCTCCAGATTCGTAGATGCATACGCGATGACGAAATATACGACATACTAAAGGTAGGACATGATAAGCCCTGTGGTGGGCATTTTGTAGACCGCAGGACTGGACACAAAATTTTGCAGATGGACTATTATTGGCCCTCAATATTTAGAGATGCGAAGAAATATGTCCAGACCTGCAATAGTTTTCAACAGATGGGAAAACCAGGTTAGGATGATGAAATGCCTTTGAAAGCACAAGTATTTGTAGAACCATTTGAGAGATGGGCACTAGACTTCGTTGGCCCCTTCAATCCAAATTCAAATTAGAAGTCCTATATTCTAGTTGCAATGAACTACATGACTAAATGGGTAGAGGCAGAAGCCTTACCAAATGCAACAGAAGAAGTAGTCATCAAATTTCTTTTAAAATTATTCATACGCTATGGACTACTAAGAGAGGTAATTACTAATGGGGGGTCACAATTTGACGTAGATGCACCCTCTGCCTCGGAAAAGGCCTCTGCGCTGACCTCCTGGTCTTTAAGGATCGTTCTAATTTTAACCTCGATCCGGAGTGGCTCCTTCGTTTCTCCACTGGAATCTCCTTTAAAATTGACCCATAGATCTTTCCTGCTCCTCGCAGCCTCTAGGCCTGATCCCAGTTCTCTTCACGACAAGAAAAATAGAAATCGGGTTTCAGGGGTTCAAAATCCTGATGTCACAACCTTTTGTCTCCCGATCTCTCGATCTCCACTATCCCGATATACTCTAACTTTAGTTAGCCCTCTGGACTAGACTCGTGGTCTACACGACCTCCTTTTATATGACCGCAGTCCTATCTCCTTTCGGGATTCTGGGGTTTCAAACGGCGAAATGTATTTGTCTTCGAGACTCTCGATCTCTCAAATCTCGATTTCCCGATATGACTTCTCTTTTGGGACTTTTCCTGAAAGTCGCGATTGTTGCCACGTGTCCTCAAGGATGGACGGTTCTTGTCTGCTTTGGAAGTTTCACCGTGGAAATTATCAATTCCCCGTTATGACGAGATGACGTCAGCTGGGCCCCATAATGGAGATTTTCTCCTCATCGGGATTCCGGACTTCGCAATTCCGAAGTGCAAGTGTTTCCTGTCTTCAGGATCCGCGAAACGTCGAACCCCGTCTTCTTCAGATTTCCGACACGCGTCCCAAATGGATGGACGGTTCAGATCAAACCTCGAACTTCACCAACTGCAAAGCCAAAACACTCACTTATGTGAGTCCTGATGACCGAATCTCTGATTTGGATAATCACACGACACGTGTCCTTCCTAAGATCCACGACTGTGATCCTTTCATTTTTTCGCGACTCAAAGGGCCTCAGACTCTTGGTCTCCAAACTTCCGATATGCCGATGGTTCTCGATTCCTGCCACCTGTCCCAATAGATGGACGGTTCTGATTTGTATCGGGGTTTTCTCTATGGATTTACCTGATCTCTTGTCCACGGGATTTCCGATATCCCGAACTCCGACACCTCGAGATCCCGATACCTTCAAGGACCTTCACTCAGATCGAGAGGGTTTAAACCCTGTGCAACTCCTGTCAAATCAGACGGCTGACGGGTATCTATGTGAAGATCCAATGGCTCACGATCTTCTGATCTTGAACTCCGGACGTAGTCTTAACCTCCTCATTTCTTTTTCAGATCGGACGGCTGGCGGGATTTCGCTAATCATCTACACAGGATTCTAACTGTCTGTTTCTTTCCCTTGACGATTCCTATGAAGTGAACCAAGGATTCTTCCCTCTTATTTATCCACTTGCGACACAAAACTTCAATGCCTTCAATAGTTCCAAAGGCTTTATCCTTCCTGAGCTTTCTCACAACTTCGAGCCTTAAAGAAGACCCTTGCACGCACTCCTTGCGGCAACCTCCAAACACTTGAAGTGTTGAATGCTCTTCAACCTTCCACATGCTCTGCAGCAACAGTCTCTCAATAACTTCTCAGGTTTCAACCCCTAGATTTAAGCTTGGTCTATGCACACCTTGCACAACTTCTGTGCCCGACTGCACCTCTTGTGTGAATATGAGAACAAACGCTATCTCTTTTGAGCTTTCAGAGACGAACCTCTGTGCCTTCTGTCAACGCACTCCTTGTGTACAATTCAACTGCACTCCTTGCAGGAACTCTTTCTCAGATAGAGAAACAATTGAAACTCATTTCATTCCCCTTTCCTCTCAGATTTCAAACATTCAACAAGAAATCATTCATACATAGCATAAAAGAAATTGCATGACAGAAAGAGTAAAACATTCATGAGCATAACATTTAAAGATGCATACATAGAGAATATATGGACACCATGAGTTTGAATCACAACTTCTTTATATTAATTCAGAACTTCTGTACATGGGGTCTGCTACACAGCTCTCTGCTTCTCTTCTATGCTCTCTCCTTCTATGCTTCCTCCTTCTATGTTACAATTACACAATGAGGGTGTCTACATCCGTTTTCCCTCCACTCCTAAAACTATCTCATCAGAGAATTCAAAGCTACCTACCAACATAAATGCTTTCTACCTACTATGGATGGGAGTGGATCGCTCAAGGTCCTTTACAATATATAAGTACGCCTCTCCTTAACTATCACATTTAAGTTTGGCACATCCAATCTTCAAAAGTTTTAAACAATTTATCATGTGCTCAAAATGTGTTGCGCTTGTCCCACGCTCGCTTGACGTTGACGATGCTCTTGCATCATACTCCCTCACTTGAAAATTTTCATGGGCTCCTGTCCATGAGCTCTCGCACGGTCTGTCCATGCTTCTGAATCTCTGCTTCATTCTCCCAGCTGGCATCTTCAATTGGATGTCCTTTCCATTTGACCAAGTACTCAAAGTATTGTTTTCTTCTGGTCTTCTTGTCAATTCTTTTGTCTAGTATACGCTCCATCTGTGGATTTTATGCAACTGGCATCTTCTTTTTCCACTGAACCTATGATTGTTCATCGTTTGTTCCTACTTCCTCAGCTTTGTATGGGTACAAATCTAAGACATTGAATATCGGAGAAATTCCGATCCCATCGGGTAATTCAATCTCATAAGCATTTGCCCCAAATCTCTTCAAGACCCTACATGGTCCAATCTTCTTCATCTTCAGTTTATTATATGTTCCTCTTGGGAACCTTTCCTTTCTTAGGTGTGCCAAAATCAAATCACCAACTTCAAACTGAAGTTGTCTCCTGTGTTGATCTGCTCTACGCTTATACTCCTGGCTTGAATTCTGTAAACGCAACTTCACCTGGCTGTGAAGTTCCTTCATCGCCTCTACAAAATCTTCTGCACTAGCACCCCTAGTCGCATTTTGTTCTGAATCTCTCAATTCAGAAATTCCCATCGGCTGCACGCCATAAACAATATGAAACAGACTCTACCCTGTGCTTCTGTTAACTGAGTCATTATAAGCAAATTCTACCTGCGGTAATATGTTGTCCCACTGACTGTGGTGTTCTGTCACCAGGCTCGTCAGCAAGTCTCCTAGACTCCTGTTTACCACTTCTGTTTGTCCATCCGTCTGAGGATGATAAGCTAAACTAAACGACAAGTTAGTTCCCAACTTTTTCCACAAGGTTCTTCAGAAGTGTCCCACGAACTTAGTGTCTCGATCCGAAAATATGCTCCTTGGTAAGCCGTGAAGTTGAATGACTTCCTTGAAAAACAGATTTGCAATGTGAGTTGTGTCAATGGTTTTATGACATGAAATGAAGTGTGCCATCTTAGAAAATCTATCCACCACCACAAATATTGAGTCAAATCCTCTTTGTGTTCTTGGCAAACCCAATATAAAATCCATGCTGATTGCATCCCACTGCCTCTCAGGTATGGGAAATGGTTGATAAAATCCTGCATTCTATCTCTTTCCTTTCGAATGCTAACAAATTTTTCATTTATCTACAAATATTTTGACGTCGGTTCACATTCCTGGCCAAAAATATGACTCATTCAATTTTGCGAACGTTTTGTCGTGACCAAAGTGTGCTGCCAATCCTCCACTATGTTTCTCCTTCAGCAGGTTCTCCCTCATGGAGCATTTTGGAATACACAATTGATTACCTTTAAACAGTAATCCTTCCTGGATCATGTATTCTATCCATTGGCTTCTATCTCTGAGAATTGGATTCTCAGCTGCTTCATACACCTCCTTAAAATCTGGATCATCTCTGTACATGTCCCTGAGATCACCAAAACCCAGTGTTTTAACTCTGAACTCCTGCAACAGCAAACATTTCCTGCTCAAAGCATTAGAAACTTTGTTAGTAGTTCCAGAAATATGTTTAATCACAAAAGTGAAATTTTGTATATATTCAACCCATTTAACATGTCTCTAATTCAGATTTTCCTGTTGAGTCACAAACTGCAGTGCATCATTGTCACTGTATAAGACAAACTCTTTGAGAATCAAGTAATGCCTCCATTTCTTCAAT
>JASDQU010588389.1:100289-112581 GCA_032191745.1 Picea mariana
TGGCCTTTGACATTTTCTTTTGTCAAAGGACAAGAGGTCTCATCATGAGATGGATTGTTCACTTAAGTTACACTCTAGTGAGTGGCATTATCATCATTTGGATACCAAACTAGGATAATGGTCTTTTTTCAGGAAAAGACGATTCAAATATTTAAAAAAAAAGAAAAGTAATAAATTTTTTCCACAAAGAATAGGGGGTCTCATCACGAGCCAACCTACCACGATCATAGGATAATAAAATAAGTGACATTCCCATTATGGCTACCACACCAGAGCAATGGCCTTTGACATTTTCTCGTCAAAGGATAAGGGGTCTCATCACGAGCCGACATTTTCACTTAAGTTACAATCTAGTGAGTGGCATTATCACCATTTGGCTACCAAACCAGGATAGTGGTCTTTTTGGAAAAGATGATTCAAATATTTATCAAGGATATAGGCTCATCTAAGGGTTAAAATGTAAGATACCAGATATAACAAATATGCAGAACATAAATAAAATGCTAGAAATGGCAGAATAACAGTAATATAACCAGCATAATCTCAACAATAACACAGAAATAATATGAGAACAACAACTGAAATAGCACTTTGATTCAGAAAGCAATGTTCACAGTCCTCTTCGAGGGGCAACCTCCAGTCAAGCAGCGCTCTGTTACACTAATCTCCAAGCTAGGGTTTTCATACCCTGGACCCATATTTATACTAAATATGTCTATTAAGAGAAGCATCTAGAGGAAGATCCTTCTAGAAGCGGAAGCTTCTATTAGGTCTTCTTACATCCGCCGTATTCTATTTTATTGAAAGGCCTTATTAATATTGACCTTTATTACATCCGAATACATTGATCTACCTATGTGTGGGTTAGGACCTTAACATAAAAGGAAACCCTGTCAAGGCTATGGATGCCTGCTGGCAGCAGTGGCTCCGCTTGTGGTATGGAAGTTTACCTTAAATGCCAAGTTTCTTGGTATCTCTAGATTTCCTTCACTCAATGATGAGGCTATCATTTTGGTTGTATTCAAGTTTCTTGGTATCTCTAGTAACAACATTATGACATGTGGGATATTATTTTAAATGAACAGATTTAATTTATTCGTCTTATGTATCCTTAAAGCATTTTTTTTTTAGTATAGGTATATTAAATTCAATCTTTTTCCACGAAAGAGGACTAACGTTTAATGATTATTGTTAAAATATGTTGTTTAGAAATTAGTGATTGATCCCCATTGGCGGTGGCAGTGCAATCATTATCCCTCACCGGAAATACCTACACTAATTACATTCTCCTATGCTGACGATCGAGGTCGACCTCTACATTAATGAGGGGAATGGATGCTCGACACACTTTTTGATAATATAGTAATGATTGTAATAAATACCCACATTTGTAAACACTTGCTGTTCTCTGATATTTTCTATTTTCGGTAATTTTTTCCCTCCAAGTTGGTCTAACAAAGTCTGCTACCATGAGCGATAGTCGTTCGAATTTTCTCACAAAAATGGGTGGCAGAAGTGTGCACGGGGAGCCAACTTTAATACAGGTTACAGAGAAGGCAAGAGAAATCCTACACCATCTGGGATGGACAGAGTACTTCAACCGTTTGCAAGGATATGACACGAATGTAACGCTTGAATTATTTCAGAATCTGCAAGAAGAAATCTCTATGGTGCGAGGAATACGAATCTCAGTCACCCCAGAAATATTAGCAGAGGTCACAGGCCTCCCTAACATGGGCATTCAGTGGACAGGAAGATACACAGTGCTGAAGGAAGCTGTGGAATCTTTAACGGACCCTGGGGAAGAATTGGATAAGACGAGAAAGGGACTTAATCCCAGTACCCTCAGGGAACCATGGAAGGAACTGGCAGGGGTAATTCAGCGGTACGTCACCTGTGATGGACGATACGACGTAATTTGACCTCGCCAGCTCAAATTGTTGGCAGCCTTAAAACAATGGTTAGTACTTAATCTACCTTTCTTTCTGAATGCCATATTACATGAGGTTGCCTTAAGAACACAAAATTCCAAGGATCATGTTACTGTTATCAGCCACCACAGATTAGTTAAATTGATAACAAATAAATCACTGAGTCAAACTCAATTGACTTGGGATAGTTTGATTGAGGCCAATAGACCTCTACAACTGGAGCAGCCTGAATTATGCCATGAAGACCCACCATAGGAAATTGAATATAGACAGGTAGAGGAGACTACCGCCCAAAGAGAAATTCCATCTCCTCAAACTGAAGCTGAGGCAAACCCTACCCAAATCAAAGAGGCCCAGACCTCACAAACAAAGGCATTAACGAAAAAGAGGAAGAGAGCAACGACTATCCCTAAAGCCATCATTAATACAAGGAGGATAAGCAGACGAATTCAGGAAATGACTGAAGCAATTCAAGATAAAACAAATTAGCCTGAAGAACTTCAGAATTTTACAGAATAGTCTCTACAGAAAATGTTCAAGAAATTGGTCAAGCAGAACAAACCTCACAAAGGAATGATCAGGAAGACACCCAACCAACATTAGAGCATCTGACAGAACAATTTTTGAAGAGCTATGAGGTAGAAATAGCTCAGGTTTTGGGGAGCTTAGGAACCTCAATTGACAGAGGCACAAATAATCCAGAAAAATGCCTAGAACAAGCCTCCTCTTCAAAACCATCTAAATATTTTCTTGATATTGAAATGTCTTTCCTAGAGGACACATCACAAGAAGAACCTCATTTTAAAATGAGAATCCCTCTTGGACAGACATAAAATTTGGAAGGAACAGAGGAACAACCATATGCTGGACAGAATGAAGAAGACCTTGAGACCTCTCATAAACAGAAATCATCCAAGAAGCATAAGAAAATTAGAAAGTTAAAAAAAGAAAACAAATTGTTGAAGAAAAAGGCTAAGAAGGCTAAAATATTAAAGCAGAAGGTGGGTAAACTCAAGGAAATTATTAAAGAATTGAGGAAGCAACTGGAACAAGCAGATAAGGCCCATAGAAGAAAGAAAAACAAAAGGTCCAGAGTGAAAGGAAGAAACCCTCTTCCTAAAGAAGTAGTCACTACAAATTCTGTAGGGATACAGATAGACCCTGAAGAAATAGTAGTAGAAGAGGTAGTAGCTCAAAATGAGGAAGTAATTCCCTTAGAAACACAGGAAATGATTACATCTACAGAAACAATTGATGTTGAGGTGCAAACAGATACCCCGGTCTTAGAGGAAACAACTCAACTCCTTAAGTAGAATGCTACCTTCAGGAGATTGGAGGGAGAATTGATGCAGTCTCAACAAACCCTGATTCAAGACAGAAATGAATTACTGACTATGGCAAAGCATCAGACACTCCAGTCCCAGAAACAGAGTGCTATTGTGGACAGACTGGAAGCAGAGCTTACACAGGACCAACAAGCATTAACTCAATCCAGGGAGGAGATGGGTTCTATGGAAGAATACCAAGCATCCCAATCTCAAGCACAGGGTGTCACCATTGATAAGCTAAAGGTAGAGTTGGGACAAGCCCATCGAGCATTGTCTCAACAACAAGATGAGATGGTCACTAGGGATCAACATCAAAATATTGTTAAACAATTGAGGGACATGACAACAAAAGAGAGTGAGACCTATGTTGAGCTCACTAGAGCCCAAGGGAAGGTAAAGAAGGTACAAACCCAATTGGAAAAAGCTTTGGAGAAAATCAAAGAAATCCGTGATGTCTACTCTAATGCTATCAAATGTCGAGCCCCTACCACCAATTACACTTTATTCTTGCTGGAACGATATATGTTATTGAGAGTGAAGGCCATCAAAGCAGGTAAACCCATTTCATTTTCCACTGTACCTGAGTTTATTTCATGTTTCAGAGAGCAGGACGAAAAGGTACAATACCTTCTTTCTGAGTTATACTTTCATAATTTCATTCTAGAAGAAGAGAGGAAAGATAACCCTGGCCCATTTATAGGTGATGTACAGTTTTAGGAATTTCTATCATTTACTCAGAACCAAGTCAGATGGGGTAAAGCTCACAAAACCTTCCTAAAGAGGGAAATCGGGCTAGATCTCTAGGTTAGAGGAGAGCCTCCAAAGTCCTTTCCAGCCATTATGTGACATAAAACCTTTATGAAAAGAAGGGGGGTCGTAGACTCCTTAGCCCCTATCCATCTACAGGTTATACATTTAGGTATCACACGTTTTAGAGAGCTTAAGGAAGAATCTCTTGCTGCTTCTAAAATGAGATGGGATGCATCCTCCAATGAAGTAAAGAGTAGGGAACCCTTTGGGTACAGGAATTTCTTTGTAGCTACCTTCAAAATAAAAAGGTATTCTAGACTTATCCAAGAGGAAGGACCTGCTTGGATTGGGTGCATATATAATCCCCCTATCATTTGGTTTCCTCCAGAAAGTTACCAAAAATATTATCAAATTAACAAGAAAAGGGAGGATGTTGCTTTTGGAGAACTCAAAAAAAGCAATGGATTCAGGAGGCCTGGTCAACCAACCTTTCCACCTTACAACATTACTGCTTTACATGTAATATCTCATCTTGCATGAGGACATGCAAGAAGGTAAGCTAGGGGGTATGTTAGGTTATGAAAAAGGTATAAATATATTCCTTTTTCCCACATTTCATGATATCATCTTGATTGACTTTTCAGTTAATTAGGAGCAAATAAGATAGAAAATGAATAATATACCCTTTAGCGTTATTGTTGAAATTAGATTACATAGATCCTAAAATACGATTGGAATTGTTTGATTTTGTTATAGGATTGGTTAAATATTGTCAAGCCCTTGATATCAAAGGAAATCTTGAAGATGTGCAAGCTATTGGAGGTTGAGGACTTTATGGCGCAAGGCAGTTTTGAAGATGATTGAGTTTCTTATATTATAAATTTATAATAGTAAAGCAATCCTGAGGATCTCTTGATCCTCGGGATAGATTAATTTACCCATGTTATTGTAATATATAAGGGGTAATAGATCCTAGAAGGGATATAGAAGAATTGCACCCAAGAACTCAGAACTTAGAATTGCTCTGCGTTAGCAGTTTTTGTAAATGTTGTACCAACTATGAAATCAATAGAAGCTTTGAATGGTTTTACCATTTCTACATACTAAGTTTCGAGTAGCAGTGTCTAAGGACCAAGGGCCCAGTCTGAAGGAGCTATTGTTCGACCTATAATTGTATCCGTTCAATTTTTGTTTTGTGATTCGATTCTCTTTTACAGTAGTTAAATGAATGCATAAGTGTGTTGATGATTTTATATCGTTTGCATGAAAGAGATAGACATTTCCTTAAGCATTAAATGATTGGTGTTCCAGTTTCTATTACTGAGGTTTGATGTGTGACAGTTCCTCATAATTTCATATGCGTTGTTCCTTTTATTTAGATTCGCAATTGTTGTTCCTTTCAATTAGTTTACATTTGTTGTTCCTTTCTGTTAAGATATAGTTGTTGTTCCTTTCAATAAAAGTAAAATTGTTGTATCTTTCAATTAGATTATAGTCGTTGTTTCTTTCCATAGATAGAGTAATTCACCTTTTCCTTTCCAGTAATTTGATTCATAGTAATAGTCAATTCTGCAAGTCTTTATTTAGATTCAATTATTGCTTTTAGTTAAAATGAATTCAATAGATTAATTAGCTCCTTTCCATTTCATAGCATTAGATTTCAATTCCTAGAATCGTTAGTGAATGTTTGAGGAACTTGATTGTTGATAAACTTAGATTTGCTTTAACTACACAATTTTAGCCTCTACGAGCTATATGCATAGACTTTGTTGATATTCTTGAGATAAAAGATGAATCCTCGGGTTGATAAATTAATGTTAAACTAAGGTTGTTTTTAGACATCTTTAGAACCCAACAACCTCCAATATAAGAATCGACCTCTCAACATTTAATTTTAAATATTTTCTATGGTATATCTTTCTAGAAACATATCGTATCACTTGGAACAATTCATTATCTCCCTAAAAAACCCATGTAGTGAATTCAACCGTTGGCCATTACTAATTCCTATAACCAATCATATGTATTTAAATATTCTTATTCATTTTGTAATGAATGGAAATTAAAGCATTCTTATTTTTTGTTAGTATGGAACGTTCTTCTCCTCGTAAAACTGAAGAGTGATATACCTTGTATTACTGGAGTGTTGCGATAAAGGTGTTATAATATATTGTGTGTGTGTGTTTGGATTGTTTTAGATTAAACCAATGCTCCTAGATTGGGAAAATGATGCTCATAGTTTGAGGGAGAATGGATATAGGTGTGTCCTCACACAATATTAAAATAGAGCACTAGTGGAGAGCTTCTAAAACCTGCAATTCACTAAAGAGCACTAATCATATGGATTGCTTGGTTGTATATTGAATAGGGAAATATGGTTGAACCAAAACTAAGTCCTATGATTGAACATTACAATACATAGAATATGTGATGTAATTGTCCTGGAAATAAACCATTGTAAACATAATTGAACATAGCCATTTATTTGTGGATTTGAATCCACCTCAATAATACATGATTTCAACATGGATAATTGATTCTGATTGTACAAACAACCAGGCTATTTTTAATTTCACATACGATATGTGTTTGTGAAATGGAAAAGCCATAGGCCTACCATTTATTATCATATTGGTATCAGAATAGTTGAATCCTTGATCTTGAATCATTTTTCAGTACTTTAAGACAAAGTAAACGCAACATGGGTAAAGCATCGAAGAGAGAGAGAAATTGGAAGACCTAAGGGTCATCTGTAACATCCCCGCTTTCAAACCCTAAAATAGTGATGTATATTGTAAACGTAAAGTATGTTCAAGGGCCAAACGATGTAATATGTAAATGATGTATATTGAAAATAATAAATAAATGCATCACCAGTTGCAGATGGACACAGACAAAGATTTGGGGGATTAGTTTCCACAAGAGAGGGAAGGGGTCCAAGGGGGAGATTTTACCCATGTCTACTAAACCCAAACCATTTCTTTCTAAATTATCATTATTAAGAACCTTCCATTTTCTAGTTGAGTGTTTTCAAATCCAATCATTGAATTCATGTAAGAGGCCTGGTGTGACAGTCACTTCCCATAGTTACTAAGAGCATGGGGGATAAGTAAAATTAGCTTGGGGAAGAGTGCAAGTCAAGAAATCAAGAGAAAGAGGGGAAAATTTTGTATCGATAGACATACTAGAATTATTCATTCACGTTTTTGCATGCAAAGTAATTTTATATGCATAGTTTTTTACAACAAGAGAGTTGGGAGTGTTGAAGCTTGAAGGTAGTCGTAGTGAGCATGTTTGGTAGTTGTTTGGAGCTGTAAATTCATGGAAAAATAGGTTGTGGTACCGTGAACAACATTATTTTCGAAAATTGTAAAGAGAAGTAGGCATATTGTTGTTGTACGAATTATGTGGCAGCGGTAGAATTCCTAAGGTCCCAACAGAGAGATTTCATTTACAACCTATGGTGGAATCCCTGGAGGGGAGTGGGAAGGCATAAGGGATTGTGAGTAGTGAATGGGGATCCAGTCCCTTAGGTTGTGTAGGTTGTGGGGAAGAGAGTTGGTGGACTAGAGTTACTTGTGGGGAATTGATTGTTGAGAGGGGTGTTACCCCCCCATGCCTAGGGGTAACTAGAGGAGATCACGTCTCGTGGCTCACAATGGAGAAAATGATCCCGAACATAATGATGATTATCATGTCCATATATGGAAGCCAAAAATCCCCCTCATTTACCTTTACAACTAAAAATCAACCAAGGCTCATCACATCCAAGTAACCCAATGTATGGGAGATGGTAAGCCAACATCACCATGATGTATGTTAGTCCTTATTTCATGCGAAATGGTCTACTTAATGTGTTGGGAATGTATATGGGGATCTTTGGTTGAAGTTGGATAATGGATCATTGGCTTGGGAAATTGTGTCAGTTGCTTTGTTTCACCTTTGTGGTCAGCTTCTATGCCCTGGTCATGTGGTGTCACTACTCAGGGAAAATGGGTACTACTGGGGGGCCCTCAAAAGGGTAACGTTCTGTTCCCCTCCATACTTAACACTTTCCATCCTGGAGCTTCTCATTGTGTACTGAAATTTGGTAATGGTTCATGGTCCATTCTCTCATGAGAAGAAGGGGTTGAAGGCCTAGAGGCTGATGCAACTGCTCTATATGTATATGCTATGTTAAAAATGATAAAGGCCACCATAAAATCCTTAGGCCAGATTTAGCTCTACCCCCTCTAGTGGTAATCACCCATGTCACCCATGTCATGATGTGAATGAATGCACAATTATAAAGGACTATAGCCCAGTTAAAAAAATGAAGGAATAATGATTGAAAACTTTTAAAGGGGACTTGCAAATGATAATTGGGTATCAAAAGGAAAATTAAGGGGTTCGAAATGCGAAAGTACTAAGAAAATGGTATCTCAAGAAGCAAGTGCTCCCTCTACAAAGGTGCTCATATAAATGGATTTAATGACAACATAAGCCATGAAGTAATCCCTAATTCATATCACTATCACATTTACTCAAAGGGTCTCTTTATTTCCTACTTCCCTTAGGACCTATCCCTCTACCTAGGTATTTTATTTCATGACTAGGTTGGCACACCTAAAAGAGTTGGATGAAGTCCCTCCCATACTCAAACTTTCTAACTCACATGAGGTCTTGGGCTAGTGTGATGCTTGAAGGGGATACTAAGGTGAATTGTTTACATAGATTACATCTTAAGTAATGGATTTTTTTTCATGTTTTAAGGACCAACATCTCTTATGAACATTGGTTTACCTTGAATTATACTCTGCTTCATTTTGGATAGACCTGGCATGGATCTTTGAAGGACATCCTGGGTTTGTACCTGGGACATTGTGATTTTATTGTAGGAATTTGACATGTGTGATGCAGATAAATGAGTCATCCAATGACTCACCACCTTCAAACATCCAATCTCACATCATTGGAACCTTGTACGATGGACATATGGGCTTGGTTTGAGAAAATTTTGTCATGATGGCACACAGAAGGGATGAAAGCCCACAAGCTGGGTAGAGTGCCCCATGTGTTATTATTAGATCAAGGAAGTTGCAGTAGAAAGCAGCCAGACACCATGTAGAGATGAGATGCATATCCCTCCAACCTGGATACAGTGCCTCAAATCCATGATGTCACCCTCCATTGATCAAGACATCATATTCTAGGGTTTCATGGCATTAGGGTTTCATGGACACTTGGGGTATGGGTGATAATTTGGAATTATCATGATGAATGATACATACCTTTTCCATTGCTCCACTTCTAGACGATGCCACATGGCCTTTGAAGGCCCTCTCTTAGCCTAAGAAGGCTTGACGTCACCATACATGTGGCCTTTCATGATGCATTTTTTCATTTTAGTGATTTGTAAAGGATAAATGAGGGGTCATGTCCACTTCTATTTTGATATTGACATATTATGTGGAAAAATTCACTAGGCTAACCTCATATAAGAAGGCTAGCGCTTGCCTTTAATTTTTCATCATCACCCCTCACCTTTGTAGGGTAACACTTCTAGTATTATAATTCTCTTATCACATTATCCAAACTCTTCCCAATTTACCTATCTGATCATTTGAATACCTTCCTCTTAAACCCATATAGAACACTAGGAATACAATTCTCTTAGTGTTTTCATGTGTCAACAAAGCGGTTGCAGTCCAAACATCATTTATACAGGGGAAGTCCATTACACACTTAGATGGAACCATATACTTTCAATATACAACCTCAACATGGCCTCACACATGGCCATCTCTAATGGAATTCATTGCTACAATAGGAGTAATGTCTCCTAACTTGATCTAGTTATTGTTGGAGTTACTTCACACACACCTAGGATTTATTTTACCTAAGGTTTTCCCTATGTTTATTATTCATTATCCAGTCTCCTACATTTTAGGGAGAATATTCCTTTTCCTACATTCTGTTGGAGTTACTTCACACAAACCTAGGATTTATTTTTCCTAAGGTTATTCCTTGTTTATTAGTCATAATTAGTCATTATCCAGTCTCCTATATTTTAGGGGAGAATATTCCACCTGGAGAATATTCTCTTTCAGTTGACACTTCAGTTTGACTNAGTTAGTTAACTGAAGACTAGTTGACTAGTTAACTTAGCTAGGTGGCAGTTCACTCCCATAACTGCCCGAGAGACTGGACTAGGTGGCAGTTTACTCTTGTAACTGCTGGTGTGTGTCTAGATCAATATATACCGCCACTATGGCTCATTAGTTACTCATTTATTCTATATATATTGTAAATTATTCACTCTTTGAGTGTGGAATACGATTAATGAGAATTCTTCCATTCTTTCTATCTTGCTTCTTCTTTCTTAATTTCTCTCTGCAAATGTGTGTAGTATTTTCTAGCTAGATCTATTATGTGCAGGTTCAACACATTTACATGGTATCAGAGCCGATGGACTGCTAAACAAAAGCTACACCAAATCATTTTTTGCAGGTACAAAAGATTGAAGACAACAAAAAGATGGATTATTCGCCGAAAATACTTCTCACGCCTCATAACTATTTGGAATGGAAGCCAAAAATTATGCTTCATCTTAGATGCAGAGGCTTGTACCAAATAACTATGGCAATGGAAGTAGAGTCTGGTTCTGTCGATGAGAAAAATGAATTTCTCAATAGACAAGATATGGCCATAGGAAGTATCGGCATGTCTGTTTCTTCTGAACTTTTATATCAAGTATATGAAGAATCACAAGGATTAACTCCAAATGAATTATGGACCAGATTGGAGGTTCTATTTGGGAATAAAGAATATTGTGAATATTTCATGCAGGAGGTTGAACAGATAGAGCCAGAAGAGAATCCATCAGAAGATCAAGTCTCTTATTATGAAGAGTCTTCTACAAAAGTTATTGCATAAATTTGTATTCCATTAATTGAAGATGATGTATACTCCATTTCAGATTTGTTTTCTAAAATTCATGTGGAAGATATATGGCATGCATCTCAGGAGTGACATGCAGACACTTTTGCATGCACCATGCATGCATGTCAGGAGACAAAAAGAGAGTTGCGCACATCAGACACCATTCTGATATTTTCTGATAAACATTTGTAGAAAAAAATTGGATATTTGAATTCCTCTCGGGAAAATGTCCAATTTCAAAAAAAACATCGTCTGAAACAGAGTCTGGAAAGTGAAGTTATGATCATTTTAAAATCAAAAAAATTTCAACATTTTTCTGGAAACGGCCACACGGTTTTCAAAATTTCATCCAAAATTTACTTGGATATTATTCATTACAAGAAGATAAAGTGGATATGTGTAGAAATATCAATGATGCATATACTTCATCAGATCCGTGCAGACATCTACATCTTCAACAAAATCTTCAAAGAGCACAAACTTGCACAGTTGTGAGGTCTTCTTGGAGTGAAGGACATGGTTGCTTAGCAACTATTTTTTTGTTCCTTCTCATTTTTTATTTTATGCATTGTAATTTGAGGGGGGGTTTTGTTCCCATGAGGTTTTCCCTCTTTCCTCGTTTAGTTTAGTGTATATTTTATATTTGGGTACCTATCATGGCCTCGTAGTCGGGACCCATTCTTTATTTTCACCATAGTGATGTTCAGGGGGGTGTTGGAGTTACTTCACACACACCTAGGATTTATTTTTCCTAAGGTTATTCCTTGTTTATTAGTCATAATTAGTCATTATCTAGTCTCCTATATTTTAGGGGAGAATATTCCACCTGGAGAATATTCTCTTTCAGTTGAAACTTTAGTTTGACTAGTTGAGTTGAGTTTAGATGTTGCATTGGTTTTGTCACCATGAAACATTGGGATCATCACCAACTCACTACTCTTTGTTTAGTTAGTTAACTGAAGACTAGTTGACTAGTTAACTCAGCTAGGTGGCATTTCACTCCCGTAACTGCCTGAGAGACTAGATTAGGTGGCAGTTTACTCTTGTAACTATTGGTGTGTGTCCAAATCAATCTAGACCAGCACTATGGCTCATTAGTTACTCATTTATTCTATATATATTGTAAATTATTCACTATTTGAGTGTGGAATACGGTTAATGAGAATTCTTCGATTCTTTTTATCTTACTTATTCTTTCTTAATTTCTCTCTGCAAATGTGTATAGTATTTTCTAGCTAGATCTATTTTGTGCAGGTTCAATACATTTACACATTCTAGGGGAATATTCTCTTCAGTTCACACTTCAGTTGGATCAGTTGAGTGGAGTCTTGATGTTAAGGTCCTAACCCGCACATAGGTATA
>JASDQU010588390.1:10693-21306 GCA_032191745.1 Picea mariana
TATTGGGATTAGCTTCATGCATTGTTTAATAGGAACCAGGATTTGGACTAGGGATAGCAATAAGGTTAGGAGTATGGAAATGAATGAAGTGAGGGATATTTTCTAATTTATTTTACACAATGAGGATATGGATAAAGACTTTGTATATGGGGGTTCTCTAAAATAGTTATACTTCTTTATAAAAAAACTACAAGTAAACCAAAATTGTATTTAAAATACCTCTTTAGGGTTCTAGATTTATAGTTGAAATTTGAGCTAGGTAAAGATTGTACACTCGATGTACTGTACAACCACCTACAAATTAAATTGGACAAATAAATTAGAAAATAAAAACACCACATGGATCTTGGCATATATGAAATATCTACACATTAACTTTGACAAATAACTTGACAATAACAAATAAATTAGACAATAAAAACACCACATGGAACTTGGCATATATATCAATATCTACATATTCATGAGGATTGTGAACTTTTACTAGTATAAAGCCTACTTTTAAAAACACGTCAAAACCCTTACCTTTTCATTGTCATTTCTCCAAATCCATTAGCCCATACAACTTGATAAGAGTTGTCCACGAGATGTATTTCCATCACCAAGACCTGCATGAATCATAAAATACAAATTTTTTATGAGTAAATAATTAATAAGAAAATAAGCATGCATTTAGTTATGTAAAATACTCTAGAAAAAATTAAGTTGTCGCATACCTTAATGAGCTTCTCTTTGTTTCGAGAATAGGTTATTCTCTACTGAACAGGGCCAACCACATGAAGGTGGAAGCTCATATGGCCCCCTCCCCCCCTCACATCACTCTCAATTCCCCATACCCAACATATGATTTTCTTTATATAGAAAACATATAGACATTCATGCATAACTAGGATAGTCATCAAAACATATGAACATATAAACATCGATAAGATCCAACTACAAGACATGAATTTATACATCTAATTTTTCTTTGATTTTTGTTTTTTTACATTCATAAAACTGACAATTGGGATATCATAATCATCCAAGGACATTGTATTTCGTGTACCCTTTCCTTCTATTGTTTGTGTGCGCTCATGTACCATACTTCTGGTACGTCGATGAGAAGGGTTAGCTGGCATCTATTCAGGGTCGTGAACTGGAACAATGAAAATGATCATATCGATATGTTGAAATATAATTGAAATAACTAATTCATTATTTTGATTAACATTACACTATTGCTCTTTACCTGTCTCTGTAGCTGTGACAGTTGGTGCGTTGATTTTCTGTCCACTTGGTTGCTCTTGCATTTCACCCTCCTGAGCTACATGCTCTTCAATTTTGAGAAGATAATATATAATTATAAGTCAGGAAATAAATATCTACAATCATAGTAAATATTTCTAATTCTGAAGCATACATACCGGAATGTGTACTCTACTCTACACTATCACTGGACATGTGCACCCTTGTATGCCGCGGTGTTTGCTGAATACCGCTGGATTCACTACTACGGTAGCACTGTTGCTTGAAAATAAACATAAATACTTAGTTAAGGGTGATATAATAAAGTATGAATAGACTTTACAAGCATGCTACTGTGGTTTCCTTATTCATTTGATTTACCTGCGTGGCTGGGGAGATAAGAGTCTGGCCCAAGTTTTTCTATATTCAATCACACTTTTAAAACCATGCTTGTAACCAAGCTTTAGGTCCTCCTCGGTGGCAACAATGTCGAACATATTTAACTGCAATGCATACCATCATTAAAAATACCAATAACAAAAACATATATTTGTTCGCTATTATTAAATAAATATTAACCACAATTAATCATTTAAATCTTACTATTCAGGCTTTTAGTTTTCCGTAGCCACCCTAGCCTAGTTTATGCTGGCCGTGTTTTTCCACCCTAGCCATTTTTGCTTTGGAGGTGTCTGGTAGCCTACATATGGAATTTTTGAAAAAAAATAGATATCGGAATTGTTACTTAAAACAAGAAAGAAAAACATAAATGCTCATATTTCACTGATAATATGACATGTGTTGTACCTTGCTTGACCAACTCGTGGTTGTCGTCCTTGTTTTTTAAACAAGTTCTCCTTTGCATCCTCTATTACCGCCTTCCACTCTTTCTCGGAAACCATGGGAAGGCACTCGTGCTTGAGGTATATTTGCAATTTATCCCTATACTGGGCCCTGGTGTATTTTAAATTCTCATCGACTAACTTTGTAACCACTTTCTTGTTGAAAGTGTTGCCCAACAATTTTACCATGTGATCTATTAAACCGTCTTTCTTTTTTCTATCTTGGCCATTCCACTGTGTGCGAATGGTGGGGCCAAACAACTCCAATGCTTTGTCATGTAAGTTTCTATAGAAAACATTGTTTCCTACAGAAACCTATTATCCATTAATTTATAATAATCTCGACAAATGTCCATTTCAATTTCATGAAAAAAATGAATCAATTAATGGGACAATTACCTACAATCTTCTGAATCTTGATCGGAACACATGCGTCATCCACCAGAAAGGTGACATCTAGTGATCCTGTGCTTTTAATTTGTTCTTCTCCATGCATAATATTATCCTACCCATCTACACTATGTTCCTCTCTAGAGTCATCATGTGGAGTCCCAGGCTCCGGCTCATCATGCTCCGGCATGTCATGCTAGTCAAAATTATTTCTCTCATCAATGGATTCAAGGGGAACCTCAGGAGGCTCAAAAAGCCTCACTTGCACTTTGCTATTTTGACCTTTTTTTTGCATTGGACCATCACTGCTACCTATAACAGTTGCAGGATAGACAGGTTCCCCACGCACGGGGTTTAAAAACTCCTACAAACGGAAAACTTTTCTTTATCAGATCATATACAAAATATAAAACTAAAAAATGAATATGAAATTGTCATAGCTAATAAAAATATGTGAATATGCCACTTACCCCAAAATTAGTTATTGTATTTTGTAGCTCTACAATTCTTGCCCTGTCCTCCTATGTCAGAGGTCTTTTGCTAATCAAAACTAGAAATTCTATGTTAGCCTTCTTCAAGGCCTTCGTTACAGTTGTCATTGGCTCAGTCAAATAAAATATTTCATCCTCATCAATATCCTCTGTTGGATATTTCATCCTCGAAGATAGATCCGACAGATACCTATTTGGTGGTACCTACACTCATTAAAAAAAGAAGATAAGTTATCATGCCAATATACATTTTTGGTACCAACACAGTTACATATAGTTGCATTTAGTTGCATAAAGTTGAAATTGCCACACTTATCCGTCATATAGTTGCATAAGTCACATATAGTTGCATAGTTGCATAAGTTGCATATAGTTGCATATAGTTGCATAAGTTGCATTGTTGCATACAGTTGCGTAAGGTTGCATTGTTGCATAAAGTTGCATGTTTGATAAAGTTGCGTAAAGTTGTGTAAGTTGCATTGTTGCATAAAGTTGCATAAAGTTGCGTAAAGTTGCATAAGTTGCATTGTTGCATAAAGTTGCATGTTGCATAAAGTTGCGTAAAGTTGCATAAGTTCCATAAAGTTGCTTAAGTTGCATAAGTTGCATGTTGCATAGTTGCATATAGTTGCATATAGTTGCATATTTGCATTTAGTTGCATACAAAATTGTTGCAATATAGTTGCATATAGTTGCATAAGTTGCATTGTTGCATAAAGTTGCATTGTTGCATAAAGTTGCAATTATTAGTTGCATAAAGTTGCATATATTTGCATATAAGTTGCATAAAGTTGCATATAGTTGCATATCCCCCGACGCTCAGTGGAGAACTGGATTTGAGACCTATCAAAGAGTTTGAGTGGGGATCGATAGTTTGGAAATCCATGATCCTGGAATTTCACATATTTGGAAAGCGCCTTTAGTGGCGAATTTCACATATTTGGAAATCGCCTTCTATGGAAGCACACGGTTAAGAACATGTTTTTCTTCCTAAGAGGTCACACATTCATAAGTTGCATATAGTTGCATATGGTTTCATAAGTCGCATATAATTACATAGTTGCATAAGTTGCATATAGTTTCATATAGTTCCATAGTTGCATAAGTTGCATTGTTGCATAAAGTTGCATGTTGCATAAAGTTGGGTAAAGTTGCATTGTTGCATAAAGTTGCATGTTGCATAAAGTTGTGTAAAGTTGCATAAAGTTGCGTAAAGTTGCATTGTTGCATAAAGTTGCATGTTGCGTAAAGTTGGAATATTCAAAATGCATCTCACATATTTACAACATGGGATCATTATATCTCAGACCACATGGCTTGATTCTTGTTTCATAAACTATATTAAAAAAACAATACATGATTTATTATATTAAAATTAAGGGGTCAAAACTAGGATAACACAAAAGGGAATTCAAGTAGTTCATTCAAGCATATGCCATTGACATTATGACATGTTTAGCAAAGTGATGTCATATAACACAAGGGGCTTGCAAGTTTCCATCCAAGGATTGAGCGATTTTTGCTCCGAGAAGCTCCATGGTAAGTGTTGTGGGATTGGTATATGGAAAAGTGATGTGATAGAAATATTAATCTTGAGCATCCAATTATTGTCTCATGTCTCATCTATGCTTATTGGCATTGTTCCTTATCACTAAAGACATCGATCAAATTTTGAAGCAAGTTGAGTTATTTGATGACATTTTATGTATAAGTGTATTTAGTGTATGAGGCGACCTTTACCATAAAACAATAGTTAATTGTTAGATGATTTTTGAATGAATCAATTATGTAGATTGAAAATCATATAACATGGATGAAAATCGTGAGTAAATTTGTCAATTTTAGGAAAACAATGTTCTATGCGAGTGCAAAACTTTAGCCTTTCTAGCTAAATTGAATATGTGAATGCCGAAAGAGGCTAGATTGATGTTTTTGATGCATATGATAAAAATGCAATAGATATAATTTAATTATTAGGCCCTTTGGTACAATTTTTTTTTTTTGTGTGTGTCAAATAGGGCATTTGACCACTCACCAAAAACCTTATCATATACTCTACGGATTAAGGAAAGGAAATATTTCTCTTTGATTTCATTTTCTTGATAAACCCTTAATTTCCATGTAGTAGTAATTATATGTTTTTTCTTAATGACAATTTTATGCATAAAGCGATAGCCTTTCAACCACTCATGACATTTAATGCCATGAAGTCTCAATAATCCTTGAAGGGCAGGTCTTGAAGGGAAATGGAATATTCAAATTTGATCACTAGAAATTAGTGCTAAGGCTTGTGTTGATCTTTAATAGAAGTTGTTGAAATTAATGATCCCTGACCAATCTCCAAAATGTCATATGTTTATTGGATCTTTTTTGGAAAAACTTGCATAAATATTGAAAGTATGAGGTGATTAACTTGTCATTAACAATGTGGGATGATTTAGAATTAAGGGATTTTCCTCAAAATTGAAACATCTCAAGGATTAGTGAAGCTATGCATGTCTATCCTCATACTCTACAAGACTTCTCTATCCATATGAATATGTACCTTTGTCATTTGCTACAACATGTTCTTCTTTATCACTTGATAAGAAAATGGTGGGTTACTTCTTCTCCATGAGACAATTCCACCAGTCTACTTGGAGCCAATTTGCATCACAATATCCAAACAATTTCATTGCATCTAACATTCTCTCACAGATGTTGATGCCCATGTTCCTTTTAGAAATGTGAAAATCCTTTTAATTGTTTCCCAATGTTGCAACCCATATCTTGTGACAATTTTTGAGCAATTTCCATTTTAGTCTTCACATTTTAGAAATCACTCATCCTTAATATCTAAAGGATATGTTCAATGTATCTCCTTTGATTCAAATGAAACTTCCTATTGCTCAAATCTCTTACTACTTGAATAAACAAGTAGGATTAATGGATCTCTCCATGATCCAACATGTCAAATTCTACAACAGTTTTGATTTGAAAGAATTTAACAAAGATAACTCCTTGCTCATACAAATGCATAATCTATGGAGAATGCTAAAATTATAAAAGACTTGACATTATGCTTGACATAAATATTTAGATATGTAGTATAATGTTGGAAACCCTCATTCATTAAATGTGCATCAATGTGTCAATATCATGCCCTATAAGATTTCTTAAGTCTATGCAATTACTTTTGCAACATGCACACCATATGCWTGTTGCMTTGTTGTACATAACCCTCAAKTTGTTCCATACATATATCTTCCTACAACATACCATTAATGAATGTTGTCTCAACATCATGTTGATGGATATGCATATGCATCATTATTGCAATTGCTGAGATTTCTATAATGGATGCCATCTTCACTATTGGTATAAAATTCTTTGGGTTGTCCATGCCCTAAATTTGTGTGTACACTATCACCATAAATTGAGCTTTATATTTCTCAACTGAATCACTTGACTTGTTTTGTAACACGTTCCCAAGTTTGATTCTTCACTAATGGATCATACTTTTCATCCATAGCTTGTTTCCATTCTACCATGTTTTGGCCTTTAAGAACAATTTTTATTGTTCGAGGTTCGAGAACTTCAACATTCCTTGCATAACTCCATAGTGTCTCTAATAGTTTTTGGATTCTTGTTGATATTCTTAGTGCCGACAATTATTTGTTAGGTTTTTTTCACTTCTACACTCTCCCAAAATGAAGGATTATCTTCATTTGAAGTTCCCTCGGTATATTCCTCAATTATCTTCATTGAGGGGACATCCAAAAGATTAATTCTTCTCCTACCTTTGTAGTCGCTATCGAGGTGCTTCACTAACACTGTAACTACATAAAAAATCATCTCAACTTATAATCATTGAATGTTCTATTGGGCTATACAATCTATAAATAGTTGCATTTGAACCATAGCCAACCATAATACATTTTGTGCTCCTATCATCCATTTTTTTCACCTCTATCTATAATGTATGCATATAATGGAAAGCCAAAAGTTCTCAAATTCTAACCATTTGGCTTCCTTCGATGCCATGCTCCAAACAATGACTTCAACAATTCTTTGGTAGTAACCTACTGTAGGCATAGGTTGTGGTTTCCATGCTTTTCTCTAGATTGTATTTGTTAGTATGAAACTATTAAGCATACACCTTGCATACACCATACACGATGAACTGTAGAAACCATACACTTCATATTGATCATACACATATCCCATCGCATATTGGTGTGTAGAGCATTTTATGGTGCATTTCCCATACACAACCTACACTAGGAAAAGACTTAGGTCCTCCTAGTGATGGATCATAGTGTGTTGAAACCCCTCATTTTGAGTCCTTTACCTTAGTCTAGATGTGTGATTATGTCTTTCCATGTGATTTCTAGTGCCATCATCCATTAGGGCGCACTATTCAGTGCATAAAATAAAACAAATTGTTCATCATCCAAAAATTGATTTATACATATGAGGGAGTTAACATAGAAGAGATTAACTATTAACTATTTGGAACCAATGTTGGCATGAAGTAAGGTCTAATGGATATGTAACTTACTATATACAATATGAAGCATTACTGCATGAATTCAATAGTGAACCCAACAATGTTGTGATACAAGAACTCATTTGTAAACAATAAATGAGTGTGAACTAACTCAATCACATTCAGTGGCATAACTAGAGCTTGTGCATTAGAAGGGCCACCTAAAATTTGACTTAAAAAATTGATGTGCGACTAAAATATCTATCATAGAGGAACAAATCTATACATCTTGAGTTGACTTCTACAAATGAACATAGTGTATCAGTTTCTAACTATCAATGAAAAATTCCTTTATAGGCCCACGTGATCGATTAAGAATTCATTGGAGTAGTAACTACTATTAGATGGTGTTGTTGATTGTCAACTCTATGATGTGGCAGTATTAATTTATTTTAGTTGAGGTAACCAAGAAATTTTCTACGTTCTCAAATATTAACATATCCAAACACGATTGTTGAAGATCATTTGATTTTGACATTAGGCTAGAAAGGGGTTGAATCAACTATGTTGGGTTCTAAATTTGGCTAAGTGTGAAGACTTGAATCTTCAACTACATTCTTGATTAAGGATAATATCAATAGTTTTTTCAAAGTGGGAATTTGTTTGAGAAGTAAAGGAGAAACTATGAAATGTGATCCTTTTGTCATTGTGTCTCTAGGAAAAGTCTCTTGATGCAAATGGAAATGGAAAAAAGAGGGGAAATATGGTGTCACTAATACCACTCTCTTCCATTTTTTATCTACTCGATTAGTGATTGTTTTAAGCATGTGTTCAACCAAGGGTTAGAAGTGCTCTAGTTCAAACATGGGGTTCAAATATTCCAAATGGTTCATATATGTAAAAATATAGTCATCCCCATTCTCTACAACAATACATGTCACAAGTTCCCTACTAAGGCTTTCTTATTCTCTACTAACTCTCTTTTTAGAGTCAAAGTTATGTCCCAAAGTGCCTCGTCGATATCATTATGTCATCATGTTTCCAAGGGTGTTGTTTGGGACCCTTCCAAGCTATTTTTTGAAGGTCACATTTTCTACTTTTAATTTCCCATAGGTATTGTTATCACTGAAATTTCGTCCGCAAATGGTTACAAGAATCCAGCATCTCCAAACAGTTATTAAGTTCACCCATGGACCAAAATCACCAAAAAATCATTTCCAAAAGGTCCAAAACTATACAACCAGTTATAAAATCAGGATGCGCTATGACTATACAGGAAGCGCACGCACATGCACCATCAAGAAACACAGGAAAAGTACACATGCACACGATGCACGACCGTGGATGCTGAAAGCCATGCACACCTGAGAACGACGCATTTATGATGTTGGTCGGCCTCCCACCCACTTCTGGTTCATCTTCCAAGTCGATTTGACATCCAAATCTCAGATGAATCTGGCTGGGTGGCTGGTCAAAGACCTAAAGGTGCCCTAAACAACCCCTTGCTCACACTAAAAGTTGGTTGCATAATACCTCAAAGTTGTGCTATAAAAAGAGGCCATGGGTGCACTACATCTTAAGGGAATTCATTTGTAAGGTTATGTTTCTGCTATTCTCTTGGGGAATCCTCTTTTATCATCAAGAGCATACTAGCACCATTCCATTTGAGCTATTCACATCAACCTTTGAGTGAATTAGCTTGGGATTCTTTCACCATTTCTTTCAAGTTTTCAAGTTGTAATAAGAGATCAATCTTGGGGGTCCAAGAGCCCTGCCTTGGAGGAAGAAAGGACCCAAAGTCCCCCTTTCTCTTTGGTGTTTTCTTTTCCCTAATACAATCCTTTCCATTGGTGACATGAGTCTTGTTTGTTTCTTGTTCTTATGTCCTTATGCACTATAGTTTAATTGTTTTTATCATTCCTAGTTTAATTCTTAGCTTAGTATTTTATGATTTACTCTTCTAACCCTTTCCTTTACTATTGTCTTGCTTAGCTAACCCAACTAAGCTTGTAAGCACCTCTGTTTTTCTGATCTAGGTGACAAAAGAGGCGCAACAGGTATATACCATGTATATAATGTCACTAAAGTGAATTCCAAAGGAAATATATATAATCTCTCTAATTCATACAAGGAGTTATTTATCAAAATATCTTTGAGCAATTCATTACCTACTATATCTCAAACAATCCAAAATTATAGTGTATCTATGTTGAATCTTCTTCAAAGTTGGATGAGAAGAGGAGCAACCTTGATTGTGTAGTCTAGTGGTTCTAGTATTATGTAGTGCCGATGCAATTGGAGCTGTCTCAAGTACAAGCGTGGTTCCTTTCTCTTTTGGTTGTTTCTACAATGAGGTGTTAGGGCCAAACTCACTAGTATAGTGTTGCATCCATGGACCATTAGGCATAGCAATGGGTTTTGGGACATCTCTTGGCAAGGAAGGAAAGATAATGGGATCACAAAGGAAGGTGGTAAATGAAGATGTGGAAAAGAGGGGATCCTATGTGGCTTCAGGTTGGAAATAAAAAAATAGTGTGAGGGTAAGGGAGGTTAGGGTTTTGGGTAGCTTCCTCAAAAGTGCCAAGAGGGTCATGTAGGGTATTAGTAAAACTAGTTTGGGCTTGAAAGGGATGTTTAATCTCTTGTCATATATTCATTGTCTTGGTTGTTGGAGGAACAAATATTTTGGCTTTTCCCTCAATTATTAGAGTTGGGGAAGGGGTTTTGTCATTGTCATATTGGATGTGTATGGTGAATTGAATTTATAGGGGATTTGCGGGAATAGTGGAGAGTAGGTGGGAGATGTGTCTTCCAAGGAGTAGAGAGGGTATCACAATGTGCAAAGAACGAAGGAGAAATTTCATGGAAAGAGTTGCTTCACATCCATACCTGATTTGATGACATTGTTGCCCTCCTCTGATGAAAAAATGTGTGCCCTCCTCCCATGCACGTGTTCCCTCCTCTGGTGCAAATCCGTGTGCCCTCCTCCTGTGCATGTGTGCCATCCTCTGGTGCAAATCCGTGTGCCCTCCTCCCATGCACCTCTCCCTCCTTCTCCCATCCTCCTCTCCCTTCCACTCTGTGTGTGTTCTCTTCTCCTCTCTAATCTGTGTGCGATAGTGTAGTGGTGAGTGCGATTTTTTTTTTTTTTTTTATGTTGTTTTGTTTTGTTTTTTTGTTTTTATTATTATTTAT
>JASDQU010588390.1:41544-55207 GCA_032191745.1 Picea mariana
TGAAAATACTTTTGACAAAGTAGGTGAGAAAAATTATACTGATAATAGTTTCCCCTTGATGTGTGAGGTTAGGAGCACATTGTATGGTTGAAATAAATAAATAAATTTTTTTTATGATACCATGGGAAAATACAACTAAATCAAGGAGTGAGAGCAATCAAAGAGAAATGAAAACCCCCAAAGTAGACTCTAGAGACCCACCTACAAACAAATAACCAATGGGTTAAGGTGTGTACATAATCTCAATATCAATGAGGTGAGCATACCCATGCTTGCGTAACTTTCTCACTATAATATGGGATCATGGAATCATGGGGCCAAATATGAGTACAAAAAATGACCATAATACAATATATCATAAAGTAAAGTTCAAAAGGAACCCAATCCAAGTACAACCATTTACCCAATATCCAATCTAATTTGAGTATATACAGGGGAACAATAGCACCTAGAGAGGTGTCAAATCACAATAGTTGAAGCCCTGCTAAACATTGAAGGGGCTCAAGATCTAGAAATAACTATCTAGAAGAAATCTCATCATAGGTGGATTGCAACAAATTGAATGGAGCTAAATAGATCAAGAGAATTGAAATTTTGAGGGGGTATATTACCCATATGAAAGTTTGAAGAAGCATACATGTATTGGTAGCAATGGGATTGATAAAATAGTGGTGGAACATAATGGGAACTCTTGGAGAGTACTTTAACACATGAAAATAATATCATAGCATAAAAGTTCATTTGAAAATAAAACCAATGGTTCAAGTGGCATGAAAAATAAATAAACAAGGCCTAAGATTAATGCAATTAAACTTCAAGAGAAACATTGGCATTGTAATGAAGTACCTAATCATAAGAGACAAATCTCATGATGTATAAGAGCTTGAGACAAGGAATCCCATGGCACAAACTATGTATCAAATGGGGCTGATATGAGGCCAAATTTAGAAAAAGAAATTTTGGAAAAAATTATAAATAGGGTGGGATCCACAATTTCAAAAATCATTTGTACTTGGTGTTGAGGGGGCTAGATTCCCTTTAACTAAACTTAAGGAATCATACCCAAAGACATGGCCCAATTAGACTCTTCTCCCTTTAGAATGGTGTGATTCTCCAAATTAATGGTCTGAAAGTCCTTCGATGGGATTTAAGATTCTATTGGTTTTATTCACTTAGTCTTCTTAATTTTTTGGGAAAGGTTTTTATCATAATTTTTTGAGGATAATTATAAATGGGTGGCTCACAAAATTAGTCATGTAAACCTATCGATCCAAAGAGAAAATGTAGAATAAAACAACTCTTTAGCTTATTAAAGAACTGAGGTAATCAATAATAAATCAACTGACATGTATATTTTCCTTGGAAATGATTCTCTGGAAATACTATATAACAATTATCACACACACATGAAGGTAAGCTGGTTAAAGACCTGTTAGTTATAAATAATTAGTTCTATATTTGTTGATCAATAGAGCTAAAACCTTAAAGTCTATTAACATGCAGATTTAGACAAAAAGATGAGAAATCGATGTAAATAGAATTCATTTACAAGATAAATTGGTCATATAATATCTTACTAGACATTGATACAAGAACGATCCACTGTATAACAATCCACAATGCAAACATAGATCCCACAATTGTTTTCAAAATCAATCCTAGGCTCTAGCGAAGCTTCACTATTAACTGCATAAATAATTCTTGAATACAATAAACATAAAAATTGAATTCCTACAAAAAGGTCCATTCTCTTGAGTGAACCCACTTATTTATACAAAATTAACCCTCAAAAGAAATCGCCACTTCAGTGGCTTAAAAAAAATAAACATTAGGTTGAGTTACGGTGACTCAGGTGATCTGGGTATCTTCGGGCTTGCATTCCCCTCCATGTAATTGACCCACTCTCTGAATAGTCTAGTATAATTGTTACCAAAAGGGAACTTGTGCTGGTCCATTAGCATTCTTATCTCGTGTTTTTTGTTACGGAGTTGGAGGGTGTAATTCTACATTTTGTTAGATAAATTATCCATTTGAACCACGACTTTGACCTGGATGACCACATATTATTGCACGTTCCCTTTCTCTACTACAACAATTCGGTCGATATAATATTTATACTCATCGAATGATCACTACAAGTTGGATTCTACCTAATCAATCAGCCAAAATTCAATAGGGGAGCTGAAAGTTGGCAATCAAAGGTCTTCCATTGACTGGTTCAACTTCTCCCAGACCCGATTGCAACATTCCCATTCTTCCTCCACTTTGTCTTTGGGCTCATCCATTATTTTATCCCATTGATTAGTTGTTAAGTGCATTTGATCCAACCACTCATTTGATAATAGATCTATGTGGTGTTCCTCTGTTCCTTTTTCCTTTTGTATTTATCGAATAAACTCAACTTTCTCTAGGGCATTGGATCCTTTCTCTGCCCACCGAAGCAGAACCTTATAGGTGAGCCCAAAATTTAAAAACTCCTCCTGCGGAGATACTTCCTTCATTACCAAGTATTCTTGTACCTTTAGACATTTATCATGTACTTCAAGAAGGTCCCTTTTAAACTTTGTTACCCCCCCAACTTCTTGATGATATTGAACTTGGTGCTTGAGAGAGGTTATTTCAACTGTGGATTGCTCTTGTTATCTTTCTTCCATTACTGCTTTATCATAAGAATCATATGAGATAGCTAATCCTTATGAATAAATTTGGCTCATATTATCCTTCGTGGTGTCCATGATGACCTCCTCTGTGGTGCTCAACACACTACTTTCCAGAGATACTTTCATTTTTTCGTGAGTTCTTTTGACTATATATTTCTATTTTTTGTCATAAGAAAAATAATCTAAGTCAACCACTTCCTCAACTGGTTGAGGAATAGGTTGATCACCCTAGGATAATATGTTACTTAGAATTCCAGGAGTGTAGAAGTGTTCTGATATAGGGTCATGAGTCATATATTTGGCTAAATAATTTTTTTCTGTATTCTTTTCTGGTTGACTAGATTTCTCCTCATTTGTAGCATCTTCCTGGGTCTTAATTTTGGTTTCCTTAATTTTCTGTTGTCCTAGAGATGATAAATCATTTGGTAAACCATCATCTTTCTTCTCATTATTTCCATCATCCTTTGGAACTTGCTCAGAGGTGGTGTTGATGTCTTGTTTTTCTTCTTTATCCTGCTCTGTATTAGTTCCACTTGTATCATTATCATGATCATGATTGTTTTGCAACTCACCATTTATCACAATGCCATTGATCTAATTGTCTTACTACTCACCATATTGGTTTCTTTCACCCTCTTGTCCATCTATACACTTTCCTTTTTCTCCTAGTGCGGAAACCTCCTTGTCCTTCCCATTAGGTGGCCATTGATCTGACTCACTATTATTTGAAGAAGTATAACCTTTTCCTTGGTGAGAGGAATCATTCTTGCATGAGTGAACATCATCTTTCTCTTTACTCTCCTCTTTCTCTATTTCTTCCTTATGCTCTTTTGATGGGATTTTTGGAGTTTCCTTTGTACCGTGGTCTTCATTGACAATGGGGACACCTGTCAGATCAATGATTTCATGAGGATTCATCATAGTGGTTGGTTTTCCTTACTCCTTACCATCCTTATTCTCATGTTCTACCCTTTCTTCCTCCAATCACTCCAATTCTTCTTTCTTATGTTGTCTCTTTGCCTCTTCCTGAATATTTTCATCTCATCAGCCCGTTCCTTTTCTTACTTCAGCTTTAGTTCCTACTCGTGTTGTCATGCCCGCTCTTCTTTATCTCTCTTCCTCTTCTCAATGAAATCAAGATCCCTTTGTTTATTTTTTTATTTCTTTCTTTTTTCAATAAGTGCTCATTGTGTTGGATCTTCCTCCTCTTTCTTTCTTTGTTCCTTGTGCACTCTTCTTTATTCAACCTTCTCTTTCAGTATTTTTCTCTCTTGTTCTTCCTATAGGGATTGTTGTTCCTTCTCTATTATGGGATCCTCCCCACCTACCTATTTTCATTTACTAGTACCTTTGCTAGAGGAGACTCCAAGATTCACCATTTTAATATGCTCCTTTACAGACATAGAGGAAAACATGGTAATAATTGGGTTAGACCTTCTCTTTTGCACCTCCTTCTAGTCTTGGGAATTCTCAATAAACAATTATTCTTCCCATTTTTCGTGAGCATATGGCCAAGTTAATATCACTTGCTATGCATGTTTCATAACTAGTCCTTTGGGATCATGGTTTATGAAACTTCCTGTCCTGAACCTATATTCCAAGTGCACCTGTCCTTATTGATCTGAGATGGGGAGGTGAACAATATTGCATTAACCTTCTATATTTTTCTTTCCTTTCAACCAGTTAATTTATTTAGAAATGCACAATTAATGATAAATACAAGCATAAATAAAAATAGCCATCTAATTTCTTTAGAATCCCACACTTAACGACAGATACAAGTAAAAATCAAAACAACAGAGTGAACACAATACACAAATATTCTTATGTGTAAACCCATTGCAGGAAAAAACCACAGAACATATTCTTTATGTTCTTCTGCAAGCACCAACTTACAAGTTATAAATTGTTGTTCCTTCTCTATTATGGGATCCTCCTCACCTACCTATTTTCATTTACTAGTACCTTTGCTAGAGGAGACTCCAAGATTCACCATTTTAATATGCTCCTTTACAGACATAGAGGAAAACATGGTAATAATTGGGTTAGACCTTCTCTTTTGCACCTCCTTCTAGTCTTGGAATTCTCACCAACTCACAGAGAATGAGGACACCAATCCTCTTAGGAACCAACCTATCACAAATAATGAGGACACCAATCCTCTCAGGCACCAACCTGTTACAAAAATGAGGACACCAATCCTCACTGATATTCGACTCACCCTAGCACCACCCTGCCACCCTAAACTCAAAAAAATATGATACATCACTAAATCCTAGAAAATTCACATTTTTGTTCCTATAAATTGTTATAGTATCATCTTCCACCTCACTTCATGCACTCATCTGTGATCAGTGCACATCCATACTTATACTAATTTTCCTGAGTTCACCTTATTGTATGTGGATGTGTAACAGTTACAATGTGAACAATTTGACCACATAAAAATCCTGTGAGTTATATTTTTGTCTAAATAAAGTATGGTGGTTATATTGTGGACAAACTTTGACTATATCAAAATCTCGTCAGTTACAATTTTGTCTAAATAAAGTATGTGGATGCATGACTGTTACATTGTGGAAAACCTTTGACTAAATCAAATGGACCAAGTCTTCCTTCGATTGTTCTCCATAATATCCGAGAATATCTTGAAGAATGATGCAATAATTTCATTCTGGTCTACAAAGCATCCACTGTGCAGATAAAACCAAAGGGAAAGACTCAATTCATGAGTATTTACCCTATCGCACTTGTCTTGTAGTGTGCATACTGAATCACCCCATCAGACTGTAAGTGCCTCTGGTGACTCGTTATGTCACATTCTACTTTGGAATTCATATTGTCACACTTCACTACACCATTCGTCGCACTGGCTCAAGGTGCCCTACAGATTATCATCTACACAATCTTCCACACACTTCGTCATAGTTCACTCTATCACTTTTCGCTTGCTCAAAAAATCATCGTGCTGCAATATAAATATACATTGATCATTCCACGATCGAGAAAAAGGGATTTTTTTGCATCCGATTTTACTTTTGTATTGCATCATAGGTTATCCTCCTATTTTGCATGCACTCTTGGTAGACTCAATCACTTCTGTGATTTATTTTTCATCGTTGATCCCTTCATCCTTAAATCCTTCTGCACACTTATGCTTTTAAACTTTCACAATTTATTCTAGGAGTTCGATTTCATGTGGATGTGCAATAGTACAATAGAAATAATCCTTCTGCATGATTCCTCTACAAGCCTTCCATGCACTTCCTCTGTAATCCTTTCACAGACTTCCTCTTCCTGTGCACCAACTTTGCACCATATTGTCTGTGACCTTGTTGACATCAATGAAAACATATACTCAACCAACTCCCCATTTGTCATTGATGGAAACTCTTATTGTTGGGTTTCCCCCCATGTCAGTATGTTCCTATGACCTTCATTCCCCCTTGTTGTATGCTCCTCTTTTTCATAGTTGTATGTTTCTCCCCCTTTGACATCAATGAAAAAATAGAACTTTCCTTCTGACTACGCACATCCTGAGAGTGACTCCCCCTATCATAATGTTGTATTTCCTACTGCTCCCCCTTAGGATGGGAAGGTCTTTTAGCATCCTCCAACCTGCCATGAGGATTTATGCGCTTGAATGAGGAGTGGGAAGGACTCCCAAATTATATCCGAGGTAATCCAAGGAGTTCCTAGGTAATTGATTGGTATATATATCTGCAATCTTCTCTTTGGAAGGAACATATTCTAATTTAACCACCTGATCCTGAACTTGTTCTATGAGAAAATGATACTTGATGGGGATATTCTTAGTTTTAGAGTGTTGAACAAGATTATTAGAGAGATTAATAGCACTTGTATTATTGCACATGATAGAAACGGGTTGATCAAAGGGAACTTGAATATCCTAGATATTGGTCTTTATCCACAACACTTGCGTACAATAGGATGTTGCAACTATATACTCTACTTCACCTGTAGAGAGAGAAATGTAAGTTTGTTTCTTGTTGAGCCAGGATACTAAACAACTACCAAGGAAGAATGCACCTCCACTAGTGTTTTTTCTATCATCAATAATTCATTCCCAATCTGCATATGTATAAGCTCTAAGAATGAGGTCTGTGTGTTTTGGATACCACAATACATAATCAATAGTGCCTTGTAAATACCTAAATATTATTTTGATTGCAAGAACATGAGTTTCCTTAGGATTGGCTTAAAATATACCTACCAGACCCACTGCTTGTATGATGTCAGGACTTGAAGCTATGAGATAGCATAAATTGTATATCATAGACTTGTACATGGTATGATCTACTTTTGGAGCATCACCATCCTTGCTGAGTTTACAACTGGTATTCATTGGATTACTTACTAGTGTGCAATTTTCCATGCCAAATTTCTTCAATATTTCCTTGAGATATTTACCTTGAGAAATGAAAATTCTCTTTTATGATTGATGAATTTGTAACCCAAGAAATAAGGAGGGTTCTCCTAACATGGACATCTCAAATTATTGTTGCATTGAAACTGCAAACTTCTTACTCATTAATTCTATATTACTGGCAAAAATAATATCATCAACATACACCACAATAATTAACAAATCATTACCTTCGGCCTTGATGTATAAGTTGTTATTTGTAGTTCCCTTTTTGAATCCTCTCTTGTTCAAATACATGTCCAGTCTATAATACCAAGCTCTTAGAGACTATTTTATCCCACAAAAGTATTTCTTTAGTTGGAAGACATAATTATTTTTGTATGTAAGAAAAAACCCTTTAGGTTGCTCCACATAAACTTCTTCCTCAAGGTCACCATTTAAAAATGTTGATTTGACATCCATATGGTAAACTTTGAATTTTCTATAGCATGTAAAAGACAAAAAAATCCTAATATCTTCAATTATTGCAACAAGAGAAACATTTTCTTCAAATTCCACTCCAACATGAGGATACCCTTTGCATACTAATCCGACATTTTTTCTAACTATCTGTCCATATTCATTTATCTTGTTTATGTCTACCTATTTAGTTCTAATTACATTCTTGTCATTTGGTCTTGGGACAATATCCCAAGTCTTATTTTTCTCTATTTGGTCTAGTTCTTCATTCACATCTTTGACCCAGTGATCATCCTGGCTTTCTTGCACAAAGTTTTAGGGTTCAATCATGGACAACGATGCAAAATTTGCAAAGGTATATTTATATATAAGTTTTCTTCTAGTTTGTACACTTGTTTCCTTATTTCCAAGAATATGTCTTTATGGATGATGTTTTTGAACATAACTTGATGGGTTCTATGGTTGTGATATTTCCATTCTCTCTTCTTCTTCTTATGAATCATCTTGTTCTTGTTTCTCACCAATTCCATCATCTTGTAACTCATTGCTTCTTGGTTCATCATTATGGTGCTGATATCTCACTAAATGAAGTGGTCCCTCATCTACCTTTACATCTATGCTCTCAATTATATTATGGAGCCTTTTGTTATAACACTTATATCCTTTACTTCTAGAGGAGTATCCTAGCAAAATTCCTTCATAAACTCTAGAATCAAACTTACCTAAGTTGTATTCATTTCTTTTAATGTAGCATTTTCTTCCAAAATTTTTGAAGAGATTTATTGATGTTGATCTCCCATGCCATAGCTCATAAGGTGTTTTATCACTTTTTAATCTTATGTGTTCCTTATTAAGAATGTTGACAACAGTTTGAACAACCTCTCCCCAAAAGGTTCTGGGTACTTTTGATTCATCAACCATGGCCCTGACCATTTCATGAACTATTTTGTTCATCCTTTCCACTACTCCTTTCTGCTAAGGGGTCCTGGAAATAAAAAAAAATGTCTCTTGACCCGATATTTTTCACAAAAATTGTTGAATTCATTAGATATGAATTCTCCTCCTCTATATGACCTTAGGAATTTGATTTTAAAGTCCATTTCATTTTCTACCTGCGCTTTGAATATTTTGAAATTTTTTTTCAAAAGCCTCAAATTTATGCCTCAAGAATCCAACCCAAGCCATTATGGTATAGTCATCAATTAAAAAAATTAAATATCTTTCACCTCAAGGCAACTTTATACTCATAGGGCCACAAATATCTATATGAAAAGGCTCAAAAGGTCGAGTGGTGGAGTGTTTTCTTGCCTTGAATTGAACTCTTGATTGTTTTCCAAACTGACATGACTTGTAGAAAATATTATCAGGTTTGAATATATTAGGCATATCTCTCACATCATATTTTCTTCCTAGCTTAACAAGTTGATTAAAACTAAGATAACCTAGTCTTTTGTTCCAAATCCATATCTCATTAGTTTTACCAATGCAACATTTTTCTTCTCCTTCTTCTAGAACATACACATTCTGTGAAGTTCTGACTGCCTTAACAACAGTCTTCCCTATATTCACATCCATTACCTTAAAACCTCTTGAATGAAAAATAACATTGTGTCCTTGGTCACACATTTGACTTACACTTGATAAGTTATGTTTTAGACCATCATCATACAACACATTCTGTTCTTTGGTCTTTCCCATTTTATCTTCATCTAATACAACAATTCCTTTTCCTCCGATTCTCACTAGAGCATTGTTTCCAAAAGTGACATTACCACATTTTTCTTCAGTTAAGAATTAAAACTTACTTTTGTCTTATGTCATGTGCTTGGAGCAACCATTGTCAATCTACCATTGATTTTCTTTATTTTTGGCATATAGAACTAGTCCACAATTTTTTTCACTTCTATTTTTCTTCGTCCAAACCTTGGTAAAATATTCTTGTTTGTCTTTCCTAAAGATAGGAAACAACTTGCTTCTGCATTCACTTTCCTTGTGTCCAAAATTATTTCATATGTGGCATTCAGGTTCATTTAGTAAAGGAGAGAAGAAATTATTGAAATAATTTTGAACCATAGCCTTATGTCCAAAGTTGCCACAAGAGAAACAATATCTATAGAAAAAATTTGGAAGTTTTTGGAACCAAAACGTACTCGTAGGAACCAGTCTTTGTTTTCCAACTTGATAAGATTCAGACACTTGTTGCTTCCTTGCTTCATAGTTGGTCTGATTTAGTTCTGACTGCTTCTTCTTTTCATCTTTTTCTTGCTTAGGTTGATTGTTGTTTCCCTTGAGAGGATTTGCATAGATTGTAGGTTTATCACTGGTTGTCATGCTGGTGCTTGACTCACATTTGAAATTTTTTAGACTTTCCTTATATCTCAACCCTATCTTGTCATCTAATAATCTCTGATTGCTTAGAATGTTATCTATAGTTTCAGATCCTTTTATGAATTTTATTTGAGTCTTGGATTTCTCTATATCTTTTCTTAAGGAAACTATTTATGCTTCTAGTTTGTCATAGATATTATCCTTTTCTTTTATCTGATTTATCAATACTTCTTCCTTTCTTTTGGCTTCTTCTAGCTAAATTTTTAAGATGACTATTTCTTCATTGACCTTATTGTATTTTTCTTTTTAGACCTGCAACTATTCTTTTCTTAGTCTATTCTTTTTCTTGAGTTGGGGGATTTCCTCTAGAGCACTAAGGAGTTCTCCTTCCATGTCTACTATAGCTTCACACTCTTATGTGTTTGTTGATACCATTTGTATTGTTCCAAAGCCATGATAAGTTTTTTGTCCTGAATTAGATCTAGCTCATCTTCTTCTTAATCAAAGATGCTTCTATCCTCTAAATAAAAATTGTTCCTTTTAAAATACTTTTTAAAATTACTATGTTTATCCTTGCCTTTTATTTCCTTTTCATTGGTGCTATTTCCTTTTCATTGGTGCTATTTCCTTTAAAAGGATATTTAGAGGCAAAATGACCAACTTTACCACAATGAAAGCATTTAAATGGTAACATACCTTTATATTTTCTAGATCCCCTCTTCAACTTCCTCACAAAGTTAGAATCTTCTTCATCTGAGAAGTGTTATGATGAATCATGATATCGAGATGTTGACGGTTTGACTAATGCTTTGAAGATTGCGTCCTTTAGATTTGGTTGTTCTTTCCTAGTTCTCATCTCATAAGCAGTCAGAATTCCACGGAGTCTAACCATAATCCGTTTGTCTAGTTCATGCATTTCTTCTATAGCTGATACCTTTACATCAAGTCTTGAGGGAAGAGATCTTAGTACCTTCTGAACTACCATAGCTTCTTTAATTTCCTCTCCCATCCCTTTCATGGTATTTATAGTCTCATCCAATCTAAGAAAGAAACCTACAATATTTTCATCTTCACTCATTCTTAGGCTTTCAAACTTCATTCTATGAGCTTGAAGTTTTTCCAACTTTAATTTCTCGTCTCCTTCATAACTTCTTACCAGTTTGTCCCATATTTCCTTTGTGGATTCCAACTGCATCACTTTAACAAATTATGTTTCTGCAAGTCCTCCTTGGATAACATTCATATCTTTTGCATTACTATAGCGACCTTTCTTACCAGATTCATCAGTTGGAAGAGTAGTTGGGATTTTATAACCATCTACCACTCTCTTACAGACTTCCATACTAAGAGACATCAAGTAGGTCTTCATTCTGATTTTCCAAAATGAAAAATTTGTTCCATTGAACATAGGAGGTCTGGTTGAAAAAGAATCTTGACTGGCCATACTTTTTGTGTGATATTCCTTCCATCTATTAGATTGTAACTAAAGGAACCTGTGCTCCGATACCAATTTCTTATACTCACAACAATACAGAGAGGCGAGGGGGGGGGGGTGAACAATATTTCATTAACCTCATGTATTTTTCTTTTCTTTCAACCAATTAAGTTATTTATAAATGTGCACTTAATTATAGATACAAGAATAAATCAAAATATCCATCTAAGTTATTTAGAAGTGCACACTTACTCACATATACAAGCAGAAATCAAAACAACACAGTGAACATAGTACAAAAATATTTTTACATGGAAACCCATTGTAAGAAAAAACCACATAACATCTTCTTTGTGTTCTTCTGCAAGCACCAACTTACAAGTTAAAAATATTCATCTCAATAGGCACCCACCTACCGCAGAGAAAAAGGACACCAATCTTCTCACGCACCATCTGTCACAGATAATGAGGACACCAATCTTCTCAGGAACCAACCTGTTACAAAAATGAGGAAAACAATCCTTAGTGAGCTTCAACTCACTCTAGCACAACTCTAGCACCCTAAACTCAGAAAAATGTGTTGCATCACTAAATCTTGACAAATTCACATTTATGTTCCTATAAATTGTTATAGTATCATATTCCACCTCACTTCGTGCACTCATCCACAATCAGAGCAATCCATACTTATACTAACTTTCCTGAGTTCACCTTCTTGTATGTGGATGCGTAACAATTACAATGTGAACAAAATTTGACCACATCAAAATCCTTTCAGTTATAATTTTGTCTAAATAAAGTATGATGGTTATATTGTGGAGAAACTTTGACTATATCAAAATATTGTCAGTTACAATTTTGTCTAAATAAAGTATGTGAACACATGACTGTTACATTGTGGACAAACTTTGATTAAATCAAATGGACCAATTCTCCTTCAACTGTGCTCTAGATTATTCGAGAATCTCGTAAAGAATGACACAATAATTTCATTCAGGTCTACAAATCATCCACTGTGCAAATAGAACTAGAGAGAAAGACTCAAGTCACAATTATTCATCATGTCTCACTTTCCTTGCAATGTTCTTACTAAATCTCCCCATCAGACCATAAGTTCCCCCGGTGACTCATTCTGTCACATTCTACTTTGGAATTCATCTCATCACGCTCCACTACACCATTCATTGTGATGGCTCAAGGTGCCATACAGATTACCATCCGCGCAATATTCCACACACTTTGTCACAATTCACTCTGTCATTTGTCGCTTTCTCAAAACATCATCACGCTGTGGAATAAATATCTGATGAGTCATTCCACAATCGTGAACAAGGGAATTTGTAGCATTCCAATTTACTTATGTACTACGTCGTAGGTTATCCTCCTATTTTGTGTGCACTTCTGACAGACTCAATCACTTCAGTGATTTATTTTGTGTCATTGATCCCTTCATCCTTCAATCCTTCTTTGCACTTATGTTTTCAACCTCTCATGATTTCTTCTAGGAGTTCCATTTCATGTGGATCTCCAATAGTATAGTACAAAGAATCCTTCCACGCACTTCCTCTGCACGCCTTCCACGCACTTCCTCTGCAATCCTTCTGCACACTTTCTCTTCATGTGCACCATATTGTTTGTGACCTTGTTGACATCAATGACAACATATACTCACTATTGTCCTTCTTTATTGGCATGCTTGGCATCCTTGACCACATAGTACCCTATCTGAAATTTGTAAGGGATAAATAATATCTTTGTATCCTTCACCAAGTTAGCATTGAATCCTTTCATTACTGTCTGATAAAAAAATTCTCCAAGGACCAACATGTCAGGGCTAATACATAAGGTTAATAGGTGTGGTGGACTAATGGCTCCATAAATTCTTAAATAGGCATGTTTCTCCTCAAAGTACCGGTTTCCAATGTAATTCAAAATATTCTTCACTTGCTTCATGAGTCTGTGGTACTCTCATCCAAAAATAAGAAAATAGATCCTAGGTTGGAAAAAGTCACATATTTGAGAGTAATGCCTCTTCTACCTATTTTCCTAGAGAATATTGAAATACACGTGGACGAGAAATTCATAAATATGTCAACTAAGTGACATCCCAACGAAGACATTATGCGCACATAGCACATCCAGGAGGAATGAGACCATGTGGAAATAAGATGGATCCCTTGGCCATGGGGACCGTTCCTGATAAATCTTCAAATTTAACTGTTTAGAAATGACCCCTCCTCAATTTAAACTTTTACTCCACATCACCACATAATATTCCAAGGGTATCCATGTTTTAAAAAATTGAGAACAATACCTTTCCCCATACAGTTTATATAGGAGGATCATGGCGTACATATAGGGTTCCCTTAGGATGAAGATGGCATGCTTACCAAT
>JASDQU010588390.1:63255-74577 GCA_032191745.1 Picea mariana
ATTAACCTCATGTATTTTTCTTTTCTTTCAACCAATTAAGTTATTTATAAATGTGCACTTAATTATAGATATAAGAATAAATCAAAATATCCATCTAAGTTATTTAGAAGTGCACACTTACTCACATATACAAGCAGAAATCAAAACAACACAGTGAACATAGTACAAAAATATTTTTACATGGAAACCCATTGTAAGAAAAAATCACATAACATCTTCTTTGTGTTCTTCTGCAAGCACCAACTTACAACTTAAAAATATTCATCTCAATAGGCACCCACCTACCACAGAGAACAAGGACACCAATCTTCTCACGCACCATCTGTCACAAAAATTTGGACACCAATCTTCTCAAGAGCCAACCTGTTACAAAAATGAGGACACCAATCGTTAGTGAGCTTCGACTCACTCTAGCACCACTCTACCACCCTAAACTCATAAAAATGTGTTACATCACTAAATCCTGACAAATTCACATTTATGTTCCTATAAACTATTATAGTATCATATTCCACCTCACTTCGCTCACTCATCCACAATCAGAGCAATCCATACTTATACTAATTTTCCTAAGTTCACCTTCTTGTATGTGGATGCGTAACAATTACAATGTGAACAAACTTTGACCACATCAAAATCCTTTCAGTTATAATTTTGTCTAAATAAATTATGACGGTTATATTGTGGAGAAACTTTGACTATATCAAAATCCTATCAGTTACAATTTTGTCTAAATAAAGTATGTGAACACATGACTGTTACATTGTGGACAAACTTTGACTAAATCAAATGGACCAATTCTGCTTCAACTGTGCTCTAGGTTATACGAGAATCTCCTAAAGAATGACACAATAATTTCATTCAGGTCTACAAATCATCCACTGTGCAAATAGAACTAGAGAGAAAGACTCAAGTCACGATTATTCATCATGTCTCACTTTCCTTGCAATGTTTTTACTAAATCTCCCCATTAGACCGTAAGTTCCCCTGGTGACTCATTCTGTCACATTCTACTTTGGAATTCATCTCATCACACTCCACTACACCATTCATTGTGATGGCTCAAGGCGCCTTGCAGATTACCATCCCGCAATATTCCACACACTTTGTCATAGTTCACTCTGTCATTTGTCGCTTGCTCAAAACATCATCACGCTGTGGAATAAATATCTGATGAGTCATTTCACGATCGTGAACAAGGGAATTTGTAGCATTTCAATTTACTTATGTACTATGTCGTAAGTTATCCTCCTATTCTGTGTGCACTCCTTACAGACTCAATCACTTCAGTGATTTATTTTGTGTCATTGATCCCTTCATCCTTCAATCCTTCTTTGCACTTATGTTTTCAACCTTTCACGATTTCTTCTAGAAGTTCCATTTCATGTGGATCTCCAATAGTATAGTACAAAGAATCCTTCCACACACTTCCTCTGCACGCCTTCCACGCACTTTCTCTGCAATCCTTCCACACACTTTCTCTTCATGTGCACCATATTGTTTGTGACCTTGTTGACATCAATGACAACATATACTCACTATTGTCCTCTTTATTGGCATGCTTGGCATCCTTTACCACATAGTACCCTATCTGAAATTTGTAAGGGATAAATAATATCTTCATATCCTTCACCAAGTTAGCATTGAATCCTTTCATTACTGTCTAATAAAAAAATTCTCCAAGGACCAACATGTCAAGGACAATACATAAGGTTAATAGGTGTGGTGGACTAATGGCTCAATAAATTCTTAAGTAGGCATGTTTCTCCTCAAAGTACCAGTTTCCAATGTAATTCAAAATCTTCTTCACTTGCTTCGTGGGTCTATGGTACTCTCGTCCAAAAATAAGAAAATAGATCCTAGGTTAGAAAAAGTCACATATTTGAGAGTAATGCCTCTTCTACCTATTTTCCTAAAGAATATTGAAATACATGTGGACGAGAAATTCATAAATATGTCAAATAAATGACATCCCAATGAAGACATTCTGCGCACATAGCACATCCAAGAGGAATGAGACCATGTGGAAATAAGATGGATCCCTTGGCCATGGGGACCATTCCTGACAAATGTTCAAATTTAACCGTTTAGAAATGACCCCTCCTCAATTTAAACTTTTACTCCACATCACCACATAATATTCCAAGGGTATCCATGTTTTCAAAAATTGAGAACAATACCTTTCCCCATACAGTTTATATAGGAGGATCATGGCGTACATATAGGGTTCCCTTAGGATGAAGATGGCATGCTTACCAATGGATCTCTTAACAAATTTTTTGTCTTCCTTCCACCGGTTGTTCAATATTTTATTAGTGTCATATTGTTCATAGAATGAAATTACAAAATCCTTGGTAAGGGACTCATCACGGTATGGAAGTTTGTCACAGATGGCCATGTCTTGAGGAATAAAGGAACCTATACATTCTCCCTGGTTATTCACAATTTTACAATCCAGGGCATTGGTATGAATGCTGATCCACTCCATCAATTCTATACAAGGCATAACACGTGTTCTAGTAGAAACAAAGTGTAGCATAAACTTCTTTATTGTAGGGAAAACAACATCATATACCTATTTAAGTTGCAAGTCACTGTGTGGGGTTGATTCTAGGTAGTCATCATTTTTAAATTTTGTAAAGAGGTCGTTTCAGGAAGGGATTTTCACTTGTGTATAATTTCCACTCCCTGCACAAGGATCGGTGTCCCAAAACAATGGTACCATGTAAGAAATAGTTTTTGGGGGGCAACAAAATAAGGTTTTTTTTATTCTTAATCATCTAGGATTCTTTTGTTCATGTGGGTGTGGAATTGGAACCTTCCCCAACATCACCAAACCATGTCCTCGACCTCTTGGGTGTCCTCTATGTGATATTTTTTCTAGGAGGCATCACATTTGTAGGAAAAAAATTATATTACAAAAACATCCATACAAAACTCCTGAAACTAAAAACTACATATCATATCATACATGTACCGAGAAATGTTAATGACTATTGGAACAAATTTTACCTAAAAACACTCTTTCACTTTGTGACTACTGGTCGATTGGAGTCTTTGTCACCAGAGTTAGACAACGTTGTAGGTTCAATTGGTTAGTAGACATGATGGACATTGAGTGAATACACTAGATTGATAACATACTTGACTCAAACAAATAATGTAATGAATTTGGGAGAGAGTATATGTTAATAACCAAGTCATGAATGGAGGAAATGTTTTGACAGTAATGGAGTTTAAATGCAGTGGTAGTAACTCCATTGACCTTCGATGGCTGGGTTGATACATAGATGTGACCATTGATGGTTTGCGAAATTGATTGAATTGGCACGCATTAGTTTTTTCAGGTTCGGGTGTTATAAGGTTTTAATGCATAGTTCAACTGTGGTGATGATTTGACTATGGAAGCTCATATATGTACACAATAACGTCAGATGTGTACGTGTGAAGGTGACATGGAAATCCAACCTTGTGTTGAAAGGAAATGTGTTGATACCTGGTTCGAGGAGTTTCTTTTCAGTGCATTAAGGGACCCACTTCAGTCACAAGGTTAACCAAGTACGATATTGAAAAATTGACGACCCATATTGGATTGTCCTTATTGATCAGACGATCAATTTTGTGTGTGCAAGAGTTCATCAAGTGTAGGGTGAAGGTGGCAGTGACAAGGTGAAATAATGTGACACTGGATCAATGCATGGAAACAATTTATTGGACAGTAAATGATGTGATGTGTTAACGACCACAACTGAGCATGAAAAAGAAGAAAACCATCAGATCATAAAATCGACAGCTGAGATCGGTTCGTTTGTGTGATCGAACGGTCTGTATCTTCTAAGGTAGAATGTCTATCAGGTGTCGGGTGAGTCGAGAAAGTGTGCTAGTCTAAATAGTTGGATGATCTGTCTGATGGTCGACAGGTATGAAGGGAGCTCAAACAATCGAATCGTGAGGTCAATGACACTTATGTGATTTCCTTGTCTAATCAGACAACTATAAATGTTAGGAGAAAAAAAATATCAGTCGTCGGGTGAGAGTGTGAAGAGTTTGAAACATGCTATTGGTTTTCGTGTGTAAGGGAAAAGTATACTAGATGGAGTATGTGGCCAATTCGACTAATAGACGATGGATTCATCGACATTTACTGAATGGCTTAAGAACCCTTCCATTGGGTAAATCAATACTGTGAAAACCCCGATGACCGATGGGTATGATAATTGAGGTATGACATGGCACTGTCATATTCTGGTATGATGTTGATGTGGTAATGCCACTAGGTAGATTACATGGCAAGAATGGATCCTTTAGTCCAAAATTGAAGTGTACGGGTGATGATGTGACAATGGTATGCCTAACACGTGGCATCTTATGCAACACTTCAAAATTCGTGGGAGGTTCCTTCCTTCATTGATCATGGACAGTTGATATTAAATGATTCTCTTGATTAGATGGTGTATATCAATCAAATTTTGAAGTCTTATACTTAAGTTCTATTGGCGAAGTTACAAACAACTTTAATTTTCATTTGTCGATCACATTGGGCGGTGTAGAAATAGATTGTGTGTGTGTAGGTGACTTGAAAGGTCTGAACCCTGATGGGAAGCTGTAGTGAACTTTGGTAATTCTAATTAAATACCCTGTCTTCATCTGACCCGATACCATCATCAACCCAAATAAATCGATGACCATTTTCTTAAAGATTCAAGTGTTTAGGCTCATGTTATTTGGCCAATTGTATTTTGAAGGTGTTTGTGTCCATTTTGGGTTTGGTACAGGCTTTCTTTACTTGTTCAAATGATCAAAGAAAATCAAACTTAAGGAAAATCAAAGAGAATCAAGGAAACTAACATTCTCAAATATGAAGGATGTGAAGAATCTGAGCCAAATTTAGAAGTGGTACCCCAAATTTCTTGAATTTTGAGGGTGTTTTGAGTGATCAACACCTGGTTGAGTTCATTTGTTCATGGGGTCCACTTTTTTTCAGATCTCATAACATTCATTATGACTATCAGTTTTTAGTTCTATTAGTTCCAAGTTAAATCTCTCAACCTCTTCATTTTTTTCCATTTCATTTCTTAGTTCAGGGTTTTATGGGCTTGGTGGAAGATTTGGAAGCTTATCACTTAGGAATGTGGATTTCAGGTGGTTTTATACATTACGCACATAGAAAACCACCCAACAAATACACCACACATGCAATTAAGGGTTATTTTTCCATCACATTGGGAGCACACCCATTACAGAAATATATGCATCGAGCATGCACTTGTTGGATAAACATATGCACTCTAAGAGTTCACTTATTCAAGGAATATGTGTGCACTGTTGGCCCTTGACCAAGTTTTGAGGATCCTTGGTCATGTTTGACCTATTTTTTGGACTTCAATTGGTTGTCGAAGGTGGAGCACAAGACGAAGTGGAGATCACAGGATCTTGGCCCCCTTTTAGAGATTTTTTGGATTTGAGATTATGTAACGGGTATGGGGATGTCGGCCCATGGGTTTACCCATGTTTAGGCCTGATTTTGTAATGTATAAATAGATGCTAGGAAATATAGTGAAGATATAGAGATAGGAATGGATAAGTGCAAATGAAAAGTCAGTTGTAAGTGGTGCTGAGTGCAAGTAACAGTTGTAAGTGCTTTGTGCATGTTTGCAAGGCTGAGTGCAAGTGGCTGTAAGGACTGTATGTAGGCTCTATGTTGTAACCTAGCTTGGGGAAGGAGGATCTAGCGAAGAGTGCGCATATATCCTGTCCTCTACGAAGTTGATCTAAAGGCTCTGTGCATGTAAGAAGATTAAAGAAAGATAATAAAGATGACGAAGAGTTGGTGGACGTAGCCCCAGGGTGGGGGTGAATCACGTACATCCTGTGTTGTGAATGCTTTGTGCAATGTATTGATGTGTTTACTTGCTTAGTGCTTTGATATAGATGAATGATAGGTAGATATTTTGTTGTTTTTTTCTTAATAATGAGAGTAAATGATGGATCTAACCCGTGTGAATGTGCTTAGTGCTTGAATCTGTTAGATCTGATATGTTTCGTCATGCTAAGTGCTGCTAGATGCTACTGAAATTGTGAAATATATCTGCGTAGATCTGTTTCCCTAGTGCGTAGTATTCTACTTGATATATGAAGCTCTATGGTAAGGTGCTAAGAAAAGAAATCCGATCTGAAGAAAAAAAGGTAAGATCTTGAAGATTTGTACTCCGGTAAAGATAAGGATATTGAAAAGTTTTAGATCTGAAAGCTTTGTGCTCTGCTGAAAGTAAGATTAGGGGAATTTTTTGTTTCAAGAGTATGGATTGAGGTATGTTTGATAAATTTTATCCTATCCTGAAAACTAGGGCACAACTAGAAGAAAAGAGGTTTGATATGAGTAGATATGATAGAAATAATGAAAGACATGTTATACCTATGCATAGAAATAATGTTTGGACTAACAAATGGATGCAAGATCCTAGAAAGATTTTTTTGTAGGTTAACTACTATGATCCTAGTGCATAGTATGGGAAAGGCTAGGGATCATTTAAGAGAAAGAGAGGATTAACCATTTGTTACAGTTGCAGAAGACCATAACATCTTGCTAAGGAATTCCCTGTTAGAAGATCTAGTTGTCTTTGTTGTAAATCCATGGACCATGAAGTTTTAGATTTCCTTAGAATGATTGATAAGATTGAAAGAATGAATATGGAACAAGTATACCTTGAGAAAGGAAAAGAAACTAAGACCATGGTAGAAACCCCGAAATAATCAGAGACTGTATTGCTACAAATGAAAGAAACCCTGAATGCCCACCGAGATACTAATCTATCAGAGATATTAAAAGAGAAAGAGAAAATAGAAGTAATAATAGGAGACTTCGACATTGACTGTGTTTTGGATGAAGAAACATAGGTGAATGTCATGACAGAAAACCTACTATGATTCCTTCATTGGGAGGAATAGGATTGTTTAGAGGAAAAAAATAACCCTATGTGGAAGACTTACCCAGATATCTATGAGTGCTCATGGAACATCGACTGAGGAAGATTTTGAGGTTGTTAAATTTATTAAGAAAAATGATCCATTTACTATGTTACTAGGAAAACCCTGGATCGAGAAGGATCGGACTAGAAGGAAAGAAGAAGAAGTCTTAGAGCAGAAAAAGCAAGAATTAAAAGATTTTATGACGAGGAGGATCACACACTTGATTGACGAACAAGAGAATAGATAAAATCTATTTAACTTGGATGCCGAAGTTGAAAGAACCCAAGAAGACTCACATAAGACTGAAGCACCTACCCCAGATAAAGAAGTATTGCCCTCGAATCTTACAAAGGAATCTCAATAGCATGAAGTCACTATGCCAAAAGAAGACAAGAATCAGAATGGAAAGAGGAATAATGAGATGAAGATCACCGGGAAAAAGTCTAGAAAGCTCAGTAAGAAGAGAAAAAAGATTGAAAAGTTACAAAAGGGTCCAGAGGGAACTTTGAAAAGGGAAAATTTGCAAAACAAGAACTTTGTCGGGATATTAGAACGGTGTCACATGGCACTTCGCCATGGCGAAGAAATGTATCTGTTGAGAACAATATAACCATTAGACCGACACCATGAGCATTTAGAATGACATTTATGGATAGGAAGCTCGCCATTAGACCATTGGGACTGTGCCAGAACGGGCATAACTGAATTAATGAAGGCTTCTCGTCCGTTGGAGAGATATGTTACCTAGTTATCTACTTATTCCATCGACTATTGCACTGAGAACACTTTTGTGAATTGTATCATAGAGAACTCATTGCTATTGCACTGTGATTAGTAAGATTGACACCGGTTCTATTGTTTTCGCATTCATTCATCCATCTGATCCAAGCATGTATGTCGGATGAGCTCAGTGTCACAGAGAAAATCGTCGAAGAAGTTCTCATCGATCTCATGACCAAGAAAGTAATGTCTAAAAGTATTCAAACATCATCGATGAGAGGAGTGCAATCCTCTCCGTCGATTTCTTGCGGATCCGGGCCATCCTGAGTCATCATAGAAAAGAGAACCAAGCATAGAGATGACCTAGAAAATGAGAAGTTGATCCCAACCATATTTCTCAACTACATCCCGCCTCTAGTTGGCATGGTGAGTCGTGATAGTGTACCGAGAGATTTTGAGTACACCATGGTTACTATGTACCTCCCGAAGGGGATACGCGTAGTTCGATCGCAGCAGGACAAGATCACAATGTTGAAGTTCAACGACTTCAACTTATGGGACTACAAGAATCATAGTATGCTCGCCCTGTATAAATATTTGACCAAGATGAAGGGGAAGAAATAAAAAATAATCCCCCAGCCATGGACGATGAACCTTCCACAGTCCACCATGTTGAATGTAATGAAAATCCCACACTTTGGAAGGAACCAGGAGGATAACGCTTTTGTCAATCTCCTACTTTCATGTTACCATGGCATCTACTTATGGCTAGACCATCGTATCACAATCAATCCAACGTTGATCCATAGGATCACCAGATTGAGTATGCAAGGACTCGACCCTTAGAATTTCTATCTAGGGAAAGCCACATATCGCACGTTAGCACATAAGATCAAGGATACCTACGACGATATTGAGAAGGGGACATGAGGCTACAAGGTAGCCTCCATCCAGAATGGCACAATGAACCTATCATGTTAGTTAATTGCAGGGAATATAGTAAGAAAGAACAGACCCACACAGGTCACAGGATTTTTCGTTGACCTCACGGGGAAATGCATGGAAGGTGTACAGATGAACTGGGAAAATTACCTAGTTAATCATCTAGAATTAGACTGTCGCGAAGCACAGGATCAGGGCTATGAGTTCCACTTTAGCTGGCTCCTGATACTCATCATGTTTTTTTCTTGGGAGATGTCGGAAGGTGTGACCTTCCCATACATGGAACCTTTCAAGATGCTCGATGCGAAGTTCACCATGTTGTGGTGCTCGAGTGAAATGGGAAAACAATGGCAGTCGAAGGTTGTCTTTCACACATATTATATCCAACTTAAGAGAGCCATTGAAACTGAACCTCACATGACGCCGAACACCCTAAAGTGGTTTAGATCCCTGATGAAGTTCCACGGAGATCAACACTTCATCTATATTATTGCACGAGCCAATGAACATAAGGAAGAGCTTCCCTCGTACTACAAGCTCACCGAGGAGGACCTCGAGGAGATAACTAAGGAATGGTCAGCAAACTTCCTTATCCCCGTTGACCCTGCAAAGATGTATGATCCTGAACTTGATAGCGTGGAGTCCGCTCACATAGAACATGACACACCCAGAACCAACATAAGGAATAAAACCGAAGAAGTCTAAGACTTAAGCAGCGCCTCATAAAAGACTGCTTCAACATCACCTGGATGAAGGGGTGATGACGAGGTAGAAGAGATCAATGGAAAAGAAGATGACTAGAAGCAAGGCGAAGTAACTCTGCCTAGAGATGAGGCCGATCCTTTGAAGAAGAAGTAGGTTTCTCCCTCGAAACCCTCTTCCCAGAAGAAATCTAGAACCATCGTGACTAAGATGAAGACTGTGCTCACTGTCGACGACTTTGACTTCATGATCACAGCTATAAATGATGCCTCGCAAGAAATATTGCAGAAACAATAAGCCAAGCAGGAGGATATGTACGACATAATTGAGGTTGAACTCCAAGGGGTACAACATACCCTTCAGTCCATTCATTCAGTTTCCACTGTGCCCTTGCCTTCAAAAGAACCAAAATTGGGACATGATCTAGCCCAACTCCAACAACTAGCTGATGCAACAGAAGTTGACCTTCGTCACGTACAAGAAGAAACAGAACAAGCCACCCAGGCCTTGAAGAAAGTGCAATAAATAATATTAGAACAACGTCGAGTTGAAAAGAAGGAGAAGGTTTCCCTCTAGACAAAGTTTGAAGAGGAAAAACACAAATTCAACAAGAAAAAGAACAGTTGCTTGCAGAGCAACTCGAAGTGCAAGAAGCAATCAATATAGCACTTCGCTCTATGATAGGATTAGATACAAAGGTAGAAGATTGAGTCATGCATCAAGTAGACCAGCTTGTAGAAGCTATCCAACAACTACAACAAAGAATAACATACTTAGATCTCCGCACGGTGCCCGACACTTCACAGGATGTGAGGGATCAAAGGGAAGCAACTAGTCGAGGCGCAGTTGAAAGAATCAAGGGCCTCGCCTTGGAATGTAAACAACCGAGTGATCCTAGTGCCCAGATGTATGAGCGACTCACTGAGAATTTAGAACTGAAGACATTAGAGTCACAGATCTAATAGGTGAAGTATCAAGAAGAAACAATACAGGCACAGTTGAAGCCCTTGTCGGCTATTGAAAGAATGAAGCGATCCCAAGAGCAAGACACTGCTCAATAGCAGGTCCACGCCATTCAGAGAAAAGTCATGGAAGTGAATCAGAGGCTCCAACCTATATAGGATGAGACTTTCCAACTGTTCGTAGAAATCGATGGCCAAGGAGTAGAACTAGAACAAGTCGTCACTACAACAGAAAAACTCCTAGAGGGACCTGTCAACGAAGTTGTTATCCAATAGTTCACTGAAAAGGAGGCCATGGCACAACAACAAGTCGTAGCAGATTGAGCAAAGCTCGAGGCCTTTGAGGCAGAATTATCCAGATCAGAGTGACTCGCGACGAGTCACATGTGAGTGTTGGGGGGCTGTTGGCCCTTGACCAAGTTTTGAGGATCCTTGGTCATGTTTGACCTATTTTTGGGACTTCGAAAGGATGTCGAAGGTGGAGCACAAGATGAAGCAGAAATCGCGGGATATCGGCTCCCTTTTAGGGATTTTTGGGATTTGGGATTATGTAACGGGTATGGGGATGTCGTCCCATGGGTTTACCCATGTTTAGGCCTGATTTTGTAATGTATAAATAGATGTTAGGTGATGTAGTGAATATATAGAGATAGGAATGGTTAAGTGTGAATGACAAGTTAGTTGTAAGTGGTGTTGAGTGCAAGTAATAGTTGTAAGTTCTTTGTGTATGTTTGCAAGGATGAGTGCAAGTGGCTGTAAGGACTGTATGTAGGCTTTGTGCTGTAACCTAGCTTGGGGAAGGAGGATCTTGTTGGGTCGCCAAAGTAACATATTTTTACCAACCTTTCACTTCACTTTCACTTCACTTTTAACCATATTTTGCTTTTCTATACCCTTACATTAAACCATTTTCATGATTACATGGGTTTAGACATATTATTTTCCAATGCATCTATTTTAGTGTTTTTGAGTGAATTTATGATTAAATATTGGAAAAATGACATGTTTACACTTATATATGAAAGTG
>JASDQU010588391.1:10287-22389 GCA_032191745.1 Picea mariana
AACACAACTATGATTTGGATTGATACGATTTCTTTGTTTTAACAATTGTGTTGGTCCCAAATTGGTTTGATTCATTTCTTTTGGTTGAGCCTGAAATGATACTGTATGCCCTCGATTAGCAATGATCGTTTGCATATCCATTAAAGATCGATTCGAGGTAGTTCTATCAGTTTTACATTGCAAAAAAATGATGATCCTATTAGTTTCGTTTCTGACTCGACAATGATTTTGTTAATGGATGAGGCGACATAAACTATTGCATAAATGATTTGTTTAACCGGTTACAGTTTGTGTCGATTGGAATTAGTTCATGAAAATGATTTCATTGCTGTCAAATTATTTAAGCGATTCTGTTTACCCAAATTGGTGATAACAAATTGAACAGAGTGCATGTATCTCTGTCACCTTTAGATTGACCACAATTTCGTTTGTTTCAATTTGCATACAAGTTTTGATTTGAATGATTCATTTGGTTTCTAATTAGTAATCAAATATTTGTTTAATAGTTTGAATATAATTCTTTAAGATTCGAATTGGTTTTGAAACGATTCTGTGTTCAATTTAGACCAACTACAGAATCGCAAGATTCTGTAGCTAGTCTTAAAAATTAGATTTTTGTCAATTTTGTTAATAAAATATCCTCTAATCTTGTCTATTCTTGACCTCTTTCAGGTGCATACGAACTACAATGATGGATTGGGCTTGTTGTAGCAGTTTAGGAGATATTTTTGTGATGTAATTTTTATTTTAAGTTGTTAGCTTGAGTTAGAAATAGAGATTTGGGACATTATCCCCAGATTTTTGTAAACTGTTTTGATAATTCCCACAGGGATGTTTTACCCTGTGGGAGGTCTTTAAATACTTGTCATTTTTTGTAATAAACCCATCATCATCACTGTGGAGAGAACCAGACTATGGATTTATGATTCAGACTGAGATGAAAATTGATGTCGTGTAACAGCTTTCGCTTTCAATATATCAAACTTTTGTTTCAGGTTTTTTGCATATCAGTTGCAATTAATTAACGACTACTTTAGCTATCATAATTCATTGCATGTTGATGTGATTTGATTTATATGTTGTCCATATCTGATATCTCTTATTTAAAAATACAACAATTATTTTAATTCAATTTAATGAATACAAGTTTATCTTCTTCATTAATTGCATTGTTTTGCACAAATTGTTGCATACAGATTTATCTAATTGTGATGGTTTGTAAATCATAAAATTGTTTTTATTTTTATGTCTTGTTTGTCCTATCATTTATATTTGAATAGCACAGTTGCTTCTTTTTTACGAGAAGTTCGTGGATAATCCAGTGCAGGTTTCCTCCCACCGAACAACTGAATCAACTATTGGATACAGGACGAACCTGAAGCGTTACTTCAGGTCAGTTTGTTATTTGTCATTTAATAGTTAGTTTATTAGTGTTATTTAAGTAGTTTAGATAAATATATTAGTTTAGATTCGTAGCTAGAGTTATTATTTTACTTTCTTATCTTAGATTGTTTTTATTCTATTTCTTTTTCATAAAATTAAAAAAATCCAAAAATAATAGTTTCGTTGTCTTAGGACAGATTACAAATGATTTTTGTAGGTTTTAATTTAAATCTGTAATTTGTAAATATTGTATATTTGTAATTAAATTTGATTCTGTTGATAATTAAACATTTACTTTTATAGAATTATAGTTGTATGATTTAGGTAATAGATTGTATATATAGATTTGTTTATTAGTTTGTTTTAATCATTGTTTTTATTTAGATTAGTTTCTTAGTGTAGTTTTCATTTGTTTTTCTAGGACTTAGATTGGCCAACGGAGCCGCTAAACCCGTCAGGGTGGTTCATTCCAAATGGCTTGGGTTATTTAGACAACCCCAAACCGGATCCACTCTTCCAGTTGACGAGCGTTCATTTTCGCCCGTCAACACCAGCCTATACCTAGACTAGATCTCATTTTCAAAATATTTGTCACGCTACCAATCTTCCTATCCTCTTAACTCAACAAAACTATGGTGATCTTGGAAAACTTCTCTTAGTGTTTTTCGAGCACATAAACAAAATTATAAATAATCGCAAGTAATCACTTACCCTCTTAAGGTTCAATAGACCAATTCAGTCCTAGTGGACATTAATCATGATCATCATCATCATCATCCACTAAACTTATACAAAAAATGCACTTAATATAAATATCCACTAATAACATGACTACATGCTAATTTTATGTCTGTTTGAAGATATCAAATTCCACTCTATAGCTAGAACAAATGCAAGATTCTAAGTCCACTAAATGAATATATATACATCTATGGGATGACATTTTTTTTGTTGAACATAAAACTTATAGGGATTGAAGAAATATAAACACCCCTGGGTCTAAACCCTTGTCTCATTTGGTATGTCATTGGAAGCCTATGTTTGTCTCGTAAAGTGTAATCCTCTCATACACCATCACTTGAAGCATTGAGAAACATGACATCACCCACCTCATTCACTTGACACAACTTTCAAATTTATTTGTCATCCAAATACATGCTTCATTGTTTTTAAGCCTCCTAGGTGGATTTTTAAATATGCTTCCACATTTTCTAAGAGTAATGTATTGTATAGTAAAACATCTTTCATGATATGAAATAGTAATTTGAAGGAATACACTTCCTATCACTATTAAGTAATTTATGTTACAACATTACTAATTGATCAAAGATAAATTCAGACAACAATAAGGTTATCCCCTATTATTGGCTCTATGGTCATTACACATAGGTGTGCATTAAAGGTTGTGTAGACAATCAACCGCTATTGTTTGTATCAAGGTGGTATCATTGCATCACCGATACAAAAATATGCACATTACAATCCCACCTCGACCTCCATCTATAATCAATGATTAACTTTGATGATGTTAGTGATGATGATTACCGTTTACAATTAAATTAGAATTTTAAAATTTTGATTTAAGATATTATCATTTTTTTAAATTCATTTGTAAAAATGACACTATAAACTTTTACTTTATGTTTTTGTGATGTGTTTAGATTAACATTGGACACGAATGGAGATTTGAAATTGTGCTTACATCCACTAAAAAAAACTCACCAAAATCATTTTGATCATCATTAAAAAAAAGTTGATTGCTCCATCCCCTATGTGGAAGGTTGGGAAATGAGTGCTCAAATGAAAAAAAGAATAACAATATTTGAAAATCCACTTTATCAAAGTAAAAAAAAACATGTAAGAAGAATGGGGGAACGTCATTACATAAATGTACTTACAAAATGAGTCCCACATTTTTCCATGATGAATAACAAAGACCGAGTCCCACATTCTTTGAATGATGGACAACAAAGTTGTGTACATGATCTAGCCAATAAGTGAGCTTGTCATGAGTTTTAGGGAAGGGACACAAAAGACAATTTTAGGTGGTGGATAATTCTCAACAAAAACCAAGGGTCCTATCAACTAATGGAAAAGGAAAGCCTTGACAAAAGGTAAGGGTCCTACCAAATAAAGATATACTAACTATTTTGTAGTAACTTGTACACAAAGTGGAATTTGTTGGTGGCCAATATAAGTAGCATTGAATGCTAAAGCATCAAAGTTTCTTAATTTTCATTATGAGATGGATTTGTGGATTTGGATTTGTTTTTAATATGTTTTAAATATTAAATTGTAAGTTTGATTTTTAATATGGTATATATACTAAATTGTGTTTTTTGGCATTTTAAATTTGTATATTTTCAACATGGTTTTAAAACTAGATGTTGAAGCTCATTACAAAGGAATAGTTCTTTTCTTTCCACATATGGAAATAAAATCACACGTTATGGTCGATTGGCACGTGGATAGAAGGACTAAAGGGTGATAGAAAAATGTTGAAGTTCATTGATACTATTTTTCAAGTTATTTTGCACTTATATAAAGGATGAGCGTTAAAGAATTTATGTGAGAATACATTAATTTTGTTATAATTATAATTTCAAACGATATAAAATAATTGTTATTTGTAAACCAGTACGCATGCACAATACCTGCCGTCTCTAGCAGTCTTGAACCAGCACGGTAATATTTAAGTGATAACACAATTAGCCATTGATGCTACTTTTGCTTTAAAAAATAAAGTAAAAAGTTACAAGATAACATAAAATATCAAACTCAATTTTGAATGTAATCGCGGGATTCCTTGAGGTTTGACGTCCGTGAATTTAGAGGTTGAGGGTTTGAATCTCTTCAATTGTTAATTTATTATTTTTCCGTGCAAACTAACAATTCGCATCAAATTTTGCAAACTAGTCATAAGATAAGAGTCTAGATTTTTTTAGTACAAATTCTGTAAGATGCCCCTCACTTTTGACAGTGTATATAAAAAAACAAGAAATATTTATTACAATAATATTAGGGGATGTGAAGGCAGCAATAAGACTTCAAAGTTTCTGGTCAATAAGATATCAGATAAATGAGATTTAAAATTTAAAATGAATAATTATTTTAAAAAACTTTAGATAAAAGGTGTGTGTATTTTATGATCAACCATAAATTAATAAAAAATCAAACTTAACTCAAAGCTATATACCATACCTATCCACAAGTATAATAAAAACACAAAACATTTATTTATTTATTTGATTTATAATAAAATATAAATATTTTTTAACACATAACAAATAATTTATTATTTAAACATATAATAAATAATTTACTATCTATATTTATCATAAATAATAAAACTTGTATTTTAAATGTTATATTAAACATAAGTAATGGGCTTGACTCTGAGCTTAAAAATAGGTTATTATATTATTATAACTCACTTAGAAACTGTCATGGTGTGGTGGCCATAAGATCTCTTGTGATTTAATAACTAACTTGTCTACTCTTCAACATATACAAATTAAAATTACCAAACATTCTTACTTGTATTCCATCACCTTTATTTCTTAAACGGTAACATAAAATATAAAATATTCCTTTTATATAATATAAAAGAATATAAAATTTAAAATTTAAAAAAAAAAAAATGACAATGATAAAATCTCAACAATAACAATTCAATTTTTATCTCATGCAAATTCATCAATAAATACTAAAATATTATATTAGTAAATTGAAAATTCAAATTTATAAATAATATAAGCTATTAAACATGATTCAAAATTCAAATTCAAATTTAATAATGAAATACATTGATTTGTAAATTATAATTAAAAATTGAAATAAAAACAATAAAATAATAAATATTGGTATATTGATTTGAAAATTAAATTCATTATTTATCATTCTAAAATCTAATTAATTAGTATTACGCAAAATACTAAATAGTCGATATTAAACTCTCAAATAGTAAATTGGAATTATTCAAATTCAAAAAATTAAAATAGTAAAGAGTGATGAGTCAAGGTCTAAGGTCATACAACAATTTGGTGGTTTGAGAGTGACCTTAAAAATAGATTATTATTATTATTATTATTATTATTATTATTATTTAGCTTTAAAAATTTAATAAAATAATTGTGTTTTAACTTTTATCCTTTTTATACACATATTTGTTTTTTAATTTTTTGTTTTTTTAAATTTAAATTTATGTTTTTTAAATTAGGGGACCTGTGGATACTCATCCCCCACCTTGAAGAAAAGGGGATGTGAGGAAACGTCTCTGATATTTATTCAAAATCCATGATAAATTGTGGATCTTCAGATTTGAGTGGTTAATTCTATATAATCCAAATGTTTCTAGATTTTCAATGAAGTGAATCTATTTCTACATTCAAAAATGCAATTTAAACAACAAAAAATTATAATTTAATATGGATTTATGTTACCAAATTCAAGAAGAAAAAAAAGTAGAACAATTAAACAATACCTATCCTCATCCTTAAACGGTAAACTAAACTACTAAATTTTTTATTTTTTTTTCAATAAATATTTTATCAAAAACACAAATCAAAATGTACCTTCTATCCGCATTGTCTGAGGATGTGAGTGTGCCAAAATCCTTATCTTCTCTAAGTTTAGTTTAGATTTCGATGGCTGACATAACTCAAAGAAAATATCCGACAGCTTGACCATCCCCACCTGTGCTACGTACTTTTAGCAATGTTATGGCTGCCTATCCTCCATCACGCTTTCTGTGCAGGTGCGGCTTTAATGAAGAAAGACAATTACCTGAACATATCATTTTCAATCACATGACTGTGCCTGCCATATGACAGACAGATGGGCATTTCATTAGCTGGGCTCACCTTAACAGTGAGATGGACACTGCATCAAGTGGGCTCCTGAGAGTTGATGGAGAAAGCTATCATTTCAACTTGAAGAAAAAATTATGATCTTGTTGCAGCTAGTTACTGTGATGATCATGATATGTACATAAATGGTGGAGGTGGGTTCTATAAAAAAAAAGCTTTTCATTTTTCATCATCCTTACTAATTTTTTTTAATTGTTGGTTAAATAACAATTTTTCATTGTTTAAATTGTATTTTTGAATATATAAATAGATTCTAGAACTAAAAAATCTGTAAAAAAATTGGAGTGTAAAATATCAATCCTTGAAATCTCATATCCTTCAAAATTTTTAACTAAATTTTAAATAAAATTAATTAAAAATATATACTAAAAAATTAAAAACTTAAAAATATGTAAAAATTTTGAGCAAAACTGATAAAAAAGATATAGCCAAAAAAATAAAAAACTTAAAAATATGTTTTTATTTTAATTTTTATTGTAAAAAATTATTTACTTTCATCTAAAATAATATGTATCATAACTTAATTCTTAACTAATAATAAAAATAAGAATAAGTTAAAATCAATTACTATGTTTCTTTTTTTAAATATTATGAAAACATATTTAATAAATCAAATTATTATTATTATTATTATTATTTTATTTTGTAATATTACATTATAATTATAATTATAATAAATACAAGAAGTTAAAGATAGATCCCACATAGAAACCATCCACAACACAATTTGGTAAAATTGGCACTGTAATATTCTAATATTTACCAAATTTCAGTATTAAAAAATTTATTGTTCTTCCTCATTTCATTAGCTTTGTGGGTTAGCTCAAGTGGTTGAACACTTTGTGTCATGGGGTCAAATTTTCATGTTGGTTTTCTCTATAGAAATTATTGTCCTCACTTGATATCCTCATTAAGTTAGGTTGCCAAAAGTGCATCCTGTGTGTTTAACCTCCCACACCATCCTCAAAATGAAGAAAAATACTTGGAGGGTTTCGAGCTATGTGCATTCCATCACAAAAAAAAGAAATTCAATCTCATTAGTAACATTATTATGAGTAAGTTAGAAAGTAGAAAAAAACTATAACACATTTTAGCTTTTTTTTCCAAAGGCTTTTTTTTTATTTGATGTGTACTTGAAATGCATTACTTTGTACATGTATAGGTTTGTTTATGGATTACCCCTTAAATTAGGTATTTGAAGTAGAAGATGAAGAAGGATTGCATTTACTTTAGGAGAAGGCTTAAAAATGCTTACCAACATTGTTTGAGGTAATGAATTCAAACTCTCGACGAGTGATTTGCTTCTTCTCCTTTAAGCATATTCAAAATCTTATGGGTGGCTTTCTTCAAGTGCTTGAAACATGCAAAGAATCATCACCATAGCAACAACATTCTCCTCCTCATGGTTGCTCTTGTTCTCACGTGCTACTCCCAAACCAAAAAGGAAAAACAACCACATAGTAAGTAGATTGCATAGCTTATAATTTATATAAACAAGCTTTGCAAGCCCTATTTGACAATTATCTTTTTAAACTCTATTTCATATTTTTAACATGGACCAAGTACCACTATATGAAACACAGTCTAAGGTTTTTAGGGAAATTTGAACTGTTCAAAGCGAAAAGTTCTAAACCTTATACGTGGTTTTCTTTATTTATAAAATTAGACAAATCCATAACTAATCAATTGCCCTTCTTTCATCCAAGCATGTGCTTTCCCAATAATAGCTTCGCAAACCTTACTATCACAAGTTCAACATTTTCCCGATTTCAAAAAGCATAGCATTGTTAATCGAGATATTGTACCAACCAACTATCATATTCGTATATTCGATAACATACACAAAATAACTATCGAATTCTAGTGTTTTATGTCTTTTACTAGGTAATAAATATTGAACCTTGACTATTGAAGAGCTATTGAGTCCCCAAAATGGCAATCGTCATCTAGCTCTAATCTTTTGCTATAAAATACCCATGTATGTTGAAAAAAGATTTAAATATGCCTTAAGAAATAAAATTAAACATAGGGCAATGAGCATACAAATTTACTCATGCAAATAACAACAAATATAAAAACCATGAATGCATCTAATTTAGCAAAAACAAAATATTCATATAAAACATTTATATAGCAGAATTAAACATATAAAACACAATGTACCACATATAAAACTTATCTATTTTAAAAATCAACGAATTGGTTGTTCACAGGGCACGTTCATCCTAGCCATAGGAGTTGTTGTTCCATTTCTCTCATCAACAGGCCACTCCCGAGCTAAGGCTATGAGTCCGCAAAGAGGTTTATCCTTCTTGGCTATCCACTCTCCACATTTAGTAGCCCAAAACCTAGGTTCTACTCCAACAACAGTTCTAATCCACCAACTCTCTTCCCCTAAACTTGCACAACCCAAGGAATGACATCTCCCTTTTCTGCCACGCAGTCTCTTAGGCCTTACCACTTCCCTCCAAGGCTTCAATGTATGGTTGGATAGGAAATATCACAAATAGGGACTCTAGGAACTCTTGTTTTCTTTAGGAGTGCTCACAACAACCTTCTCAAGGCTCTTGAGTCATTTCCTCAAGAGGAAAAGCACTTATAGACTTACAACTTAATTATGGGCACAAAACTCAGCTGTTTCATAGTTGTTCTAACAAACAACATGGTTGGTTCTCTTTCCCAAAACCCACCTCTCGTCTTTCTCTTCAAAAACAAAATGGAAAAAATAACCCAAAAAGGAACTCGAATTTCCTTTTCTTCCCATGCAAGCTTGACTCTCACATTTCCCAAAAAGAGGTTGTACTCAGCCCATGTTGTCATAAATTGGCGAGTTGACTTTCCCCATCTACCACTCTTACATCACTTTAATATCTCTTTTGATAATTCTAAGGAAGTAACTTTAGTATGAAATTGGCTTAGATTAATATAAATGGATAACCCTTTGACCCCTCTTTAGCCCCCTCTCTTGTGGAATCATAACTCCCCGTCATTACTTCCCTTCTCATATCGCATCTAGTGATTATTATTTTATTAATGATTTCAATGTAAAAAATACCTAGTTCGACCTTCGACCATATTAATCCAACGGGCTATCCCACCCAAAACATATTGACTCACCATCCTAAACCACATTTATACAATTACATTAAATTTTGTGGGGATTAAAACTGGGGATGTTACAGTTGCTTTTGGTATACATTCTTGGAATATTGTCTGACCAAGCTTCAAATTCTACATTTAATTTGTGTAAAGGCGGCCATATGTGTTTCTTCCACACATCGATTCAAAACCCAATTGAACAAAAACTTTGAGAATTGAGAAAGAAAACCACATTACCTATAGTAAACTCAAAAACTACCACAATGGTCATGATAGACCATATGGAATTATCACCTACACCATCAAACCAAGGCTCCATGAGATAAAATAGAGATACCACTAACAACACAAGCCCAATTTTGATTGCATGGATAACTTTTTGTGGATCATCTTTCCCCAACTTCCATGCTTTTCTCAAAAACTTCTCCAAAATGATCTTCAAGGTTGGAATTGTGTTTAATCTTTTAACTACACTCTACTCCTCATTACAATTATTTTCACAATTTTCTGGTTTATTGATTGCAATGTGATGTTATAGTCATCGAACCTTTGATCCACCATTAACAAACCAAAACGACAAACTTTCCAATCCATCAACATGAGTGCACCCTTCCAAATTTGACAACTTGCAATATAACAACTATTTCCACTTATACCAAACTTGCACTTAATATAACTATCCATTAATATCATGACCATATGCTAATTTTATGTTGTTTGAAGACATCAAATTCCAATCTACAACTACAACAAATGCAATATTACAAGACCATTAAATGAATATATATACATCTATGCAATGTCATTTTTTCGTTGAATATAAAACATATAAGTATTGAAGAAATATAAACGATGTTAGATCTAAACCCTTGTCTCATTTGGCATGTCATTAGATGTCTATGATTATCTCGTAAAGTCTAATCTTCCCATACACCATCGCGTGAAGCATTGAGAAACATTTCATCACCTACCTCATTCACATCACACAACTTTCAAATTTATTTGTCATCCAAATATATGCTTCATTGTGTTTAATCCTCCTAGGTGGACTTAAAATATGCTTCCACATTTTCAAGACAAATGTACTATATAGTAAAACATCTTTCATAATATGAGATAGTAGTAAAACATCTTTTATAATATGGATGGTAGTTTGAAGACTTATAAACTAAATGATCGTAGATAAATAAATGAATAAAGTTAGACCATCAATTCCAATTTCTTTTCTTTTTTTTCCTAGATTGAATATGTTCCTCATCAAGTCTTCACCTAGAATAACCCAAGTAACCCAACCCACTTCTATTAAAAATCATGAAAATTGAGTTATGTTTTGTATAACATGAGATTGATCTAACTAATTGTATTGAATCCGATGTGAACTAATTGCATCTATGGAGGGACGACCCATCCATCACATATTCCATCGACTCCTTGAAATATGAAGCGATAATTTTCCCACCATCAGAGAGTAAGATTTAATATTTTCCACCAATGGTGGTCCTTGAGATGACACTCAGTTGAATGCAAGTTTGAGAATTATAAAGGGACAATCTCAAAAGGTATTCAAGGAAATTTTTTAATGTTAGAGGGACACTCTCAAAAGCTATTCAAATTGGAGTTTTTTTTTTTTAAATGTCAAGGGACAATCTCAAAAGCTATTCAAGGAGTTTTTTAAATGTTAGATAAGAAAATGTTTAATCATGTATGAAGAAGCTTGTCCAATCTTGATTCATTTTCATTTATCCCACCACCTTTTATTCAAAATCAAATAATATATACGGAGCTGTTGGTCGGTTTCCAAAGGTTCTTTCATGCACCAAAGGGGTTGAATTTTTAATATGCGGTTTAACGAAGTTTAAATAAGATATTTTATATTATTTAAAATATTTTTGGAAAATTCTTTAAGAGGATGGCTGCATAAACGAGAGGAGGCCAAGGCCATTTGAGTTTGAAGAGCTTTCAAGGAATTACATAAAATTTCAAGAATATATTGAAATTTATAAGAAAAAATATTAAAAATATTAAAGTTATATGTGGTAGAATTTGGTTGGGTTTGAAATTAAAAGTTGTATTTTTATGAATTTATGATATAATCAAATTCATTATTTGGACAAAACAATGGAGTAGAAGAAAATGGTTGCTTGACAATAAATACATCAAAGAGTAGAAACTAGAAGAGAATCTTAGAAGGCTTAATAACTTCGGCTATAAAGAAAATAAAAACTACAAGAACTCTAGAAAGATAAAAAAAAAACCCTAAGAATACAAGAATCCTAGAAAACTAAACCACATAAATTTTCCAACCAATCTCAATAATGACTCTCACCACAAAAATCCTAAAACCCTAATATTATATAATTAAAAACAACACTTGATATTTAGTATTAAAGTTCATAAAATTAACTTATTTTACATGGATTTAAAAAGCTTGTAATGAATTATTACATGCATAATTCAACACTGTCATACCATATTATAATTTACAACCCAATATGACAAAGATATTTTCATATAGATTTTTTTTTTGGAGGTACAAGGGTAATCAATAACAAGACTCAAATTGAACTTAGATGGAGAGCATAATAATTAAATTCCCTCCAACCATCTTAACTAAATTAAATTCAATATTTTTATATAAATATTTAAATAATCATATTTCCATATATATATAAAATATGTGTTAACTAAATATAAATACAAATGTAAATATAAATATTTTTATTTTTATGAAAAAAAATTAATATATATTTTT
>JASDQU010588391.1:22568-34789 GCA_032191745.1 Picea mariana
GATGATCCTTGAGATGACACTCATTTGAATGCATGTTTATTGGTAAGTTAATGTCCTTGAAAAAATTATGGAGGGACAATCCCAAAAGCTATTCAATAAGCTTTTTTTAAATGTCACAGGATAATTTCAAAAGCTATTCAATGAGCTTTTTTAATGTTAGAAAAAAATGTGCAATCATGTACGAGGAATCTTGTCCAATCAAAATAATATTGATAAATGATTTCCTTTTAGCCTATCACCTTTTATTCAAAATCAAATCAAATAGTATATAGAAAGCTTCTGGTCGGTTTCTAGAGGTAATTTCATGCACTAAAGGGGTTAAATTTTTTATATATGCTTCTTTGATAAGATATAACACGAGGTTTAAAGAAGTTTAAATAAGATATTTTATCTTATTAGTCGTAAACGGTTTTCATTTGCATTAATTCCTAACAAAAACCAAGAAATTTAATCTTAAGTTTTTAGTCTTTATTTTATTTACATTTTTTTTTGCCTATCAAATAGGTATACGATTTGTTTTAACCAATAGGAAACTTGAGGGTTTTATTTGGCCTACCGAGGCAAGGTGTTTTAAATTTAGGAAATTAGGAAACTATGATTTTAAAATTATTAAACTAATGTTATCTCTAGACATAGCATTAGTTAGTTAACATTTCTTGTTTGTTAGAATTACATATCCTATGTTTTATTTCAAGGATTCGCCCATAGCTTGGTTGTTCTTTAGTTACCACATACACTAGCATGCAAATTGTGGTGGCTTTGTTCAAGAAACACATGCACCAGCATGTAAATTTCGGTGGCTTTGTCTAGCATTTCCTTATAGCTTCCAACCAAGATCTTCTTCTATTTCCTCCTTTCCTCATGGCTTCCAAACAACGTTTCCTACATCCATTTCCTTTGATCCCTGCAAGCCAAGGTTAGTCCATTTCTCTCAAACTTGTCACTAGTCTTTTCTCTTAGACTTGTCACTAGTTTGCATAACTAAGTTAGTCAATTTCTCTTAGACTTGTCACTAGTCTACATAATTACAACAAGGACATGTCAAGTTTACAATCCAAAATTCTTAAAAGTTTTCTCATTTTGGGATATATATTTTCATATTTACTAGTTTTGCAATATATATTTTCAGTGAATTGCTTGACTCTGCAAAAAAAAAAATACAGGGTGCTTACCTCATTTTCCTTTCTTGAATACTTGCAGGCATGTCATGATTTGGAAATGGCTTTGCATGGTTGTCTGGCTCGATTGACTATTCCCTTTGTTTTTTGCATGAACGTTGTCGCATGACCATCCAACGGAGGAATTGCGTGTTGTCATTATGTCCCGCAATATTGGGTGTTTTAGACTAGGATTTTAGCTGCCAGATGAAGAATCGACGAGCAACTTCCAAACTCCGAAGGTCACATGTTTGGTCGAGGGAGCCGCATCCCCACTCAAATACACGTAGGACCTTACCTAAATATTTAGAGGCCAACCCAGCCAACCAGAAACCCACTATCTCAATACACCGACGAAGTCAAAGAATATACCATTAGGGGGGGGAGTGAGAAGGAATGAAGGGAAGGACTGATGCATTTGTGCAGAACACGAGAGGTAGCAGTTCACACAGTGGAATTCTTGGGAAAAGCAGGACTAAGGGAATGCTTGCCTGTCTCTTCAACCATAAGTTGTTCTGATAAGACAAAGTCAAAGTTCAGAAGTGAAGCACCTTCAACTGACTAAAATTCCTTCAAGTGAGGTCCCCTACATATCAACTGGGAAGCAATCCCGAGAATTCGAGGAATAAGCTAGAATGATAATTTTGTTGAGTTATGTCGGGATGGTTGAGTTAGGGTACATATCCATCCATAACATAGGACTGAGGGGAAATTTTGTGTGTGGAAGTATTCAATTTGACATATCATATGCCAGTACACCTGTCTTTGGGACTAACAGGTAGTAATCAGAAGAATAATGTCGACTCGGCATGGGCCCTATGCCCAAGTGGGTGGTTCCTGCGCTATGGGTATTCTCTGTGTCTGCATACTCGACTAGCTCTAATAAATGAGATCTAGTAGAGGTGATTGTCTATCTCTCTAAGAAGTCATGGGCTCCTCTGAAGCATCCATTCCCCACAGAAGTATGGGTCATTTCCAAGAGATAGACAATCAGTTGGTGTTTGCGTCTTGAATTCCTTCTTCCCCAGCTTGTTCTTTGTTCTTCAAGACCCTTGGTAACCTTGGAATCAATAGAAAATGTTAGTAATTTTCAATTTCACGGAAACTCTATGAAATGCAACCACTCATGGTGATTCCTCTGACTATGTTGCTCCCACGTATGTTGTTGTCTCTAACCCCACTTATATCTCTGTTGTAACAGGAGTTATTCTCAGAGTCGGCTATGCCATTCACAAGTAGAAAGGAAAGGTCAGCTCCCTGGCCTTATCACCCTGGTTCCCACGAGTAGATTTGAGAGTTGGGAAATCATGCCCTCCAAGGGTTTGTCGTGGACTTGTTGGCCTTCTTCTTTAGGTAGGTACAAAAGAGAATAACTCCTTCGATTTCAATCTCTGGGAGACCAAGTTCAAGGTATTTAGGCTAAGCTAAACAAAAGTTCTTCTCCTTCGTTTGTGTTGTGTTGCGTTGCTTGTACTCCAAATCGAACACTGGACCTAGGAGCGCACATCCTAGATGGACAACATGCCATCCAAATGCATGCACAATATACTAGGAACATGGATAATCATCAAAATGTACTATGAACAATCACGTTACAATGTTTCATATATTTAAATATGAAGTCAAGGCAAACAATCCAAAGTAGATTGATTCATTTTTCAAGAGTTAATTATATTGTATAACTACATGCTTGGCCAATTTTAGTAAGTCAATCTAGTTTATTAGTTAATTAATTTAGTGAATACTTATATTGAAATCTGGAATACTTATTATTACAATGGGCTATCGTTTTGTCATGTAGATTGAAATCTATTTGTCCAAAAACCTGTGGGCCTTCGTATTGTTTTATTGCACATTATTTATCTGTATGTATATATGTAACTAAGTTTTACTTGAGTTTGAGTTTTAAGTTGGGTTGTGATGAGTTAGTTTATTGATTGAAATAATGATATTTTTTTGTCCTGAGCATGATTGAATTAATGATTTGTTTTGTCTCCTTAGTGTGAGTGTTTTGTATTTTGATGTTGCAGTTTTGCATGGATGAATGGATTCTCTTTGCTTCCCAACCTTTTGCTTCCAGTCCTTTCAGAGCAACATCCTCTTCCTTTCCTTTTTTTCTCAAATTTCTCTTTTTCCCTTCCTTTTTCTCCCAATTTTTTTGAAAGGTTTGAATAAGGTTTTCTTCATCAGTGTGTTGTGTTACCACATCAATTTAAAATATGTTCTATTAACAATGAATGAACAATGAATGATTTTAGGTTGGTTACAACTATTACAGCAATTTAAAATATGTTCTATTAACAATGATTCTAACCAGATTACATCAAGTTATTAATTGATACATATATTAATCGGACAGTTTTTACTATCCATGTACTTTGGTCAGATACCTTTCCCGCTACATGAAAAAAAGGTTTTAGTTAGAGGTGGTAGAACTTGTTTCGAATTGGAAATTAAACTGTTTTGTTGTTGTTATATGGAGTTTGGAAAAATAATGTTGAAATGCTTTTGATATTCTTTGTGAAATTGGTTTACAATTTAGTTTTCACATAATTAATTATGAATACTTTATATGATTTCGGTTCTTTTATTAATGTATATTTTTTTAATTATTATTAATATTTTATTTTAAATATAATGTATATTTTTTTCGATTATCATTAATATTTTATTTTAAATTTAAGACAATATTTGATTTTAAAATCCATGTAAAAGAAACTTCATTTTATATGGGTTTCAAAACCTTTGTAATAGATTTTTTTGGATTATTATTAATATTTTATTTTAAATATAATTTATTTTAATTAATTTTATTTTAAATTTAAGACCATATTTGATTTTAAAATTTTAAAATTCATGTAAAAGAAACTTTATTTTATATGGGTTTCAAAACCTTTGTAATAGTTTTTTTTGTTAGTTAAATATACCCAACTCCCTCACCCCACGACTCTATACCATGGGGACAAAACCTTGTAATAGATTATGAAAAATATAATTTTCTTTCAATTAGTTTTGATTGAAAGGTTACTTACAATGTGCATAATTTTAACATATCCATTTTGATTTAAGAAATGAAATTAGGATTTCCAATTTTTATGAGATTTTTTTATTAATTTACTTAGATTATGTAACTTTTTGGTTGAAAAATTTAGTTTTCAACTTTATAATTTGTTGAGAGGAAAAGTGTTAAATTTATATTTATAATTCAAAAATTTAAATATTATTACATAAATGTTTATGTTATCATATTTTTATTTTTAAAAACATATATGTAACACTTATAATAAACAAGTGTTGTATGGAAGCGTAGTTCTTGTTAGATTGGTATGGGAGTAAATGTGACCTAGTATAGGCAGGTTGCTAGAAAGTTGAAATACATGGGGTTTGCGTGCACAATATAGTATTCCCGAATTAGTTCTTCTTGAAAAAATATAAAAAATTATCAATGTTCGAATGGTTGTTGGACACAAAAAATTTAGCATTACCGAATTGGTTATTTTTAAAACTAGGACATAGAAAGTCATCATAAATAAATGGGGTCAAAGTGTAAATGAAACGAAGTGTTTGGTGCAAAATGTATATGAGGGAAATGTTGTGTGCAAGGTGCATATTTTGAAAGATGGGGCAAAAGTAAATGACGGTTGGCAGGCCGAGCACCATCTAATTTTGGAAAGTGTATACGCTTTATTTTTTTGAAAGTATATAAGAAAGTAAAAAATTTGTTGACAATGCAAGATTAAATTTGGAAATTTAAATGCATTTTCAATGTGGAATCATGAAAGATATAAATATATGATGACATAAAATTAATAGGAGATAAGAAATATAAAGATTTTAATGTATTTGTGAACATTTTCCATAAATGCATTTGTTATAGAGAGTGTTGAAAGATAAGAGTAGAGTCTTTAGGATATAAAAATTTAGATGCATTTTTATTTGAAATCTGTCAAAAAATAGAACTTTGTTACATACCACTGCAAATGTTGAAATATACAAAAAAAAAACAAAGTGTGTTACATATAAACCATAATTTCAATGTGTTTTTCATGTAGACTGGGATTGGGGCTCTCACGAACCATTAGAGAAATATTTACAAGAAACGGGATTGTGGAAAGAAGATAGAGTGCAACAATTGCAAAAGAAAATAAATGGAAAGGTATAAGTGTTTGCCTATACATGTTTATTTAAGAAAGCAGAATAACTGGGTTGAGAAACAAAGAAAGATGGGATGAGTAAACTTACAGTGAGGGTACATATGAGCGCTTTGGCTATTTTCTTACAGTTTCCCTTTCATTGATGTTGGCGACGACTGCAGTTTCAAGGATGTTCTCCAGGGCTACTGGAATGCTGGCAACTGCTTGTTGTCTTTTGTTGGCAGCTTGTTTCAATTTCCTTTCGACCCATTCTTCAATGTACGCTCTCATTAGAGTGACATTGATCTCATTCCAGATCTTGATGTTGAAAATATCATTTTCTAATTCTTGGAAGTCGATAGAAAGATTAGAGACAACCTGATGAATTTCCTCATTCTGTACTACATATTTGACTACCCAGTCATGGATGTGAGATTGATCAAATTGAAGGATGCTGTAAAAATTTCCAGAGAGAAGGTCTTCAACATAGTAACCTGTTTGTCGAACTCTTCTCTAGTTAAGGGCAAGGAGTTTGTGATTAAGAGGGAGTCCTGGAAGTCATTTTTTTTCTCGGCTAAGTCTATATTTGACAGCTTTGTGAATAATTTATCTTTCTTCGATATGACCTGTTCACATGACTGAACAATGAGACACAGGTTGTGTACTTTTTCTTTCTAGCATGCATTCAATTGGCCGATCCGGTTTTTGGATGGAAGATCTTCTTCTCTTGTTTTTGTTTCTATCATATTGTTGACAATCTTGCCAAAAGGCATGACCATTTTTAAGAAGAAATTTTCTTCATCTTTTAATTCGGCTTGCAAAAGCTCGAGAAAGCTATGTGCCCTTGTTCCAAGGGAAGCGATGGTTTGTGATCTTTTCTAGGCATCGATAACCAATTCCATTCTTTTTGTGATATTGTTTTCCACATATCCTGTACAGGATGCGAGCAGGGTGGAGGGTGCTTTTACATTGGGTGCAGAGGTGCCAGGCATGGCTATTGCCAAAGGATCGAAAAGCAATGGCATAGGAAAGAAAGTGTCTTCCAATTCCTTGACTCGATCCTTCAATCTGGCATTGTGGGACTCCATGAGTTCAATGGAGTCATGAAGTGCCTCTTCGGTCCTGGTGTGAAGTTGACAGATTTGGGACGGATGCATGTTGGCAACATCAACCTCTGAACAAGATTTTCCTTTGATATTTTGAACATTTTTTTTCGGAAATATCAATTTTTTGTTCCGGCTATCAAAAACAACACTCTGAAACGTGAAGGATTCATCTTCATCAAAATTTTGGGCAACGGATATATCCATTGTATGGCTATGGTGGATGGTGTCCTCAGGCTGATCAAAGAAGGGGAACATGGCATCCAGATCAGTGTCAATTTCCATGTTATCAGTCTGAATTTTCGAGTCTTTTGCCTGCCCCACATTTTTTTTCTCTTCTTCTCCACTGAAAGCTTGTGAGAAATATCAATTTTAGATTGAGGAGGGTCATTATCTCCTCCTCCGTTTGAAGAATTTGGGGTTTCTTTGTTGCTGTGATGGGCCGTTCAAGCGATGCTCCGAGATATCATACTTTTTTTAGTGGTATTTGCGGATTGAACACTCTTGTCACTGGGGTCTTTCCCCTGTTGCGTGTACAATTTGGTGTAGCTTTGCACTGTCTCTACGTCATCAGCATCAGAGGTAGGCCTGTGACTGTCTATGTTTTTGGGCAGGTGTTTATTTACAAAACAATCGTCAAGGCCAAATGAATGTAAATTTTGTCTAAAAATATCATAGGGGTCGAATCCTTTTATGTGTTCAACATATCTGAGGTTGGAGATACTAAAATGTGCTACGAAATCGTCAAATTTGTTGATGTTTTTCAACATGAACTCCCCTATTTTCCAAGGCATAAGAATGAACTGGTTTTTTTTCTTCCTTTGGAACAGATGGAACCAGTAGCTATATTGATGTGCTACTTCTGCAATAAAAATTGTGTCCGTAATGTGACATGGAAGGAGAGCAGGTTGTTCCATGGAGCCAAAAATTCTTATGATAGTGTAATTATTCAAATGTTGGACTATTCCCTTTTTGTCCAAAAAATTAGTTGCCTGTTCAGATAAGCAGGGAGCATTTTCTCCTAACAAGAAAAGTTTGAAAACAGAGAGGAAGCCATTAAAAACCTCATATAAATAGTGGGAAGCCTTGTGCTTCCACAAGGCATGGTACCAGAACGTTACTGGGTGGAAATCACAGTTGACATTCTTGGACAGAGATAGTTGCGAAAATCGACAGGAATGTGATATTGCAAAAACTAAATAGGATGACATATAAAATTTCTTTCCCCTTTTGTAGCTTGACAATTGGGAAGAGATTTCATAAGAAATTATCCTTCCCTAATAAAAAATGGCTTGTTCATTGACTTTGAAATACAAAATGTAAAGAGCCATGCGGGAAACAGTAGTTGTGGATTCCTGTCCCGTTATTCTTGTAAACAACCAGGCAATTTTGCGAAAAGGATTTTTAAATGAACTTACCTGCATGCTTGTAATATCTTTAGGAACTAGATCTGGGTTTTCCAAAAAAAGGGGCAAGAGGTCCAATCCGTTATTATGCTTTGCTAGGAACTATTTGCAATCTTCTCCTTTGAACATCAATGTTGGCTCTGGCAATTTCAACATCTGTCAGAAGAGTTGAAGTGACAAAGAAACAAAAGAGCGGTCGTGCAGTGGAATAATTCTTTTCTCTGCAATAAATTTATCAGCGCACCAAGAGACCAAGTCCTTACAGTCAAAAACCTTAGGGACATAGCCTGCATGAACAACCTCGAAGCTTCAAATTACTTGGTTCTCTACGAAAGAGGTTGAGTAATAAGAAAATTCTCTGTACCAATGGAAGTTCTGGTCATGATGACCGAAGATGTTCATTGTATCTCCACAGAACTGGTGTGGAACTGATGCCATAGGTTTATGAGAAGGTTTCTTTGCTGCAGATGATGGTTTAAATGAACAGTCACGGCGAATAATGTAACTTTTTGCTAAATCTTGGTTAAATGCTTATGAATGGGAAAGATCCTCGAGCCTTTCGTTGATTAATGACAATCAGTATCAGTGGTGCATGATGAACTGTTAGGAGTAAGGTTTATTTATTGCATATTTAGAAATGCGAAGGTGGCGGGTACAACGAAGAGAAATTAAGGAATGGAGGTTTCTTGAACATGCGAAGGCCACACAATGTGAAAGGGATTTCATGATTTTGAAATGAACACTCGGAAGGGACAATATAATCTCCCCACAAATTTTGGTTTAATGCGCATGAATACAAGATTTCCTCAGCCCTTTTGCCCATCAATGATAATATATACAGTTTCTGCATGATAGTTGGTTAGAATTAAATGCCAGTAATTCCATATTTAGAAGCAAGATATGTCTATATATATAAAAAAAATTATATTTTCTTTTATTGTAGAGAAGTACGAAGGTGACAGAGATGGCAGAGAGCAAGGAAATAATGGCAAGTTCTAAAAATAAGTTGGACGTGATTAAAAAAAGTGTTATGGAGATAGTCAGGAAGAGATCATGAAGTGGGAGTTCGACCGGTTTGTATATTTGCAGAATTTCGGAAAAATGGCTAAGTATGGAATAAGGAAATTGCTAATTGCATGTGTAGCAATAAGATATTATATATAATTGCCAACTGCTAATTCCAAAAGGATGCCGCACAGGAAACAATGACTACAAACTGAATATTTCTTCAACCTGACAAAGGGACGATTCCCTAAATAAATTTGAACAAATGGAGAAGTATGGAAAGCGAACAGATGGGCTTCAAAACGGGTTGACAATAGTTCTAGTAAATATGCGAGGAAGCGGTGGTTAAATTGTATTTCTCGAAAGTTTTCAGTGCAAAAAATGTGCATCATAGAAAAGGGCATGATAGGTGGACCATAATATGGAAAAGTGTAAAATTTCATGTTTCGTAATTTTTGAGTGCAAAATGTGTAAAATGGAAGAGATCATGAAAAGGGCATGATAGGTCGACCGTAATATGGAAAAGGGCATGATCTAAGAATGGTTGCAAATTTGTATATAGCAGAGCTACAAATGTTGTTTGGAGGTCTTGGAAAAGTAGAGATGCAGTGTTGATGCAGCCAGCGAGGTCCTCCTATCAATTTCTATATGGCGGAACTCTAGGTGGTATTTGTGGGACAGGGAACAATAGAGGCTCAATTTAAATAAAGGGGAAACGGTGGTTGGAAACACATGAATTGGGAAAATAGAAAGGCGGAAGACATTTTTTGTAAGTGCGAATTGGTTTCAAAGAAGCCCCATTGTTGCAAAATCATGATCTACTAGTTATCAGGAAATGCATTGTTAAAGATTACATTTTATTGCAACGTGCGCGTGCAATTATGTTCTTGATACATTATTTCATGACTGTAACATACCAACTGAAGTAGTGAACTTTGTTTTGTACTAATTAGCATTAAAACTTAATAATTGCATCTCTAGAAACAAGAAGAATGATTTTGTTGGAACATTTTACATTGGTATTAGTAAATAGAAGATCGAAGAAGTGCGAGAGCATAGAAGTATGGCAATTAGAACATGTGTGAAACCCAGAAAAGTGGCAAAGATGAAGAGTCCAAGGCCAAAATTTTGTAATAGCAAATCCATTTAAAAAAAAAAGAAAAGTATTGAGTATTGTACATCTATGCTTAGAAATTGGATCCACTTCTTTGATTGAAAACATTGAACTTATCTGCGACAAACACAGGCACGGGTTCCGCAACATGCAAGATCCTTGGAGTTTTCTCCTCAATTAATCATCCTCTGCTAAAATTGATATTTATCAGAATCTTTTCCTGAGGAAGAAGATGAAAATGGTTGCAGGGCAAATGGAATATCCCTTAGTTGAAACTGACTCTTCATAGTTAAAAAACATTCAGTAGTACAGCTTGCACGTGCAATTACAGAGGCCCAAATTAGTCCATTCTGGACAGAAGGATATGACTAGTAGGAAAATGCATTGCAACAGCAAAAGTTTTGCACCTGACACTCGAAAATGTTAAAGAATTGTTTTTGGCTTGAAATATGTCTCTGGAAGCATCAACATATGATTGCTTTACAGTCAAACTCTTTCACCTAGAATAGACTAATTTGGAACTTTGGAATTCCTACTTTGGCGGTGCAAAGTGGTTGTTGCATTCATTGTCCATTTTTTTTTTTTTTTTTGAAACTCCTTTTGGTGTTGTCATGACTGCGATCACCGAGCCGAGAAGGTCCATTTGTTATGGCTCATTTCAATTTGGGCCTAGGAGTGGGAATATTTTCTGCATTTTCATCATCCATTTCCGTATCATCATTCATCAGGTCATCTTCTTCTGGCTTGGAATTCATGGCATAAAGTTCTGCGATAGGCATGACTACAAGTGGGTAGGTTCTCTGAGCAACCAAGGTTAGCATCAAATTTTTTGGCTCGAAATATATCTCTCGGTGTACCAAGGGACCATATTGTTTTTTGCTCATGGCCGGAGAGAGATGAATAGTAAGAATATGCTCTGAAATAGTGGAACCTATGGCCATTATGCCCAAATGTGTTGACTGTGTGTGGAGAGAATTGTTGCCAGAAGTTATTAAGAATTTTTGTTTGCGAGAGATAATGTTTCAAATGAAAATCGGGGAGGGATAATATAAGCCTCCACAAACTCTAGTTTAATTTGTATCAATGGAATATCTCCTTGAGCCTTTCACTAATAAATTACAATTTCCAAGGGTCATGCGGAATGCGCTGTGACCATCACAGCTCACTAATTGCACAATTAGAAAAAAGTGTGAAGGTGGTGGTGACGACGAAAAGACTAAGAATCAGAAATTTCTTAAAAGCACCAAACCGTCGGTGGACAAAAAAAAAAGATTGTGTCGCCTTTGAAATGAATACTTGGAAAGGATAACATTCTTGTGTGCAAATATTAGTTTAATTAGTAATAATGACAAATCTTCTCCGAAATTCTGGATGTTAATGACAACTGTAACGGTTGTTGCAGGATGGCTACTAGCATTAAAGCTTAATTATTGCATATGGAAAGCGTCAGGCGGGTTACAAAAGAAAAATGGAAGAAGATATACCCAGGAGATGTGAAGGCCCGATGGTCCTCTACTTGGCGGACAGTTTCTAAGCCTAGCGGGCTAAAAATTGAGCCTCTATTGTTTTGTGTCTTACAAATAGCACCTACACTTCCGTGAGATACAAAATGATAGGCGAAGTTGTGGGTTGGTTGGTTCAACATTGCGGGTTGGTTGGTTAAACATGTACTTTTATAAAATATGGACAACAGATTGTATAGAACATATCCGAGTCTGTGATTCCATACTTGGAAACTTTTTGTTTCACGCGTTTGCGGCCTGGTGGGTTGAAAATTGAGTATTTATTGTTTCGTGCCTTACAAATAGCACCCACAGTTCTGCGATATACAAATTGGCAGTGGCAGTTGCGGAGATGAGTTTCTATATAAAGTATAGACATGAGATTTTATACAACATATGAAGATTGCTTATTCCATACCTAGGCACTTTTTTGATCACGGGTTCGCGGCCTAGCGGGCTGAAAAAATATTGAATATTGTTCTATGTCCTACAAATAGCATGCAGATTTCTACAATATACAAATTGACAGCACGACCTATGGGTTGCTTGTCTGAACATTGCATTTGTACTGTTCTAGAATATATGTGGATTATCCATTCCCTGTACTACAAATAGCAACCACATTTTCGCAATATACAAATTGACAGGAGGACCTACGGGTTGCTTGACTAGACATTGTATTTGTTGATACTGAGAGGGGGGTGAATCAGTATCAAGTACAATTTAAAACCTTTTTCAACTTATACTTAAACCATTCAACTATATCCAATGAGCAATGAACAATAGTATAAGAGTTACACC
>JASDQU010588391.1:48609-77785 GCA_032191745.1 Picea mariana
TGAGTATGAACCGTCGGATCACTCTATGTCGGGAACATATCGTGACCGTCGGATTACCTAACTACAAATGCATACTAATGCATACTAAAGAAACACACTTTTACCTAACGACATATTAGACCAAGTAGATCTTAACTAACTCCTAAGTGTCTAAATATCCTAACATTGCAGGCACGCCATGATGTGGAAATGGATCTTCATGGTTGTTTGGCTCGATTGATTGTTCCCTCTATTTTTTTGCATGAACGTTGTCGCATGACCATCCAATAGAGGAATTACTTGTTTTCATTATGTCCCGCAATATTGGGTGTTTCAAACTAGGATTTTAGCTACCATATGAAGAATCAACAAGCGATTTCCAAACTCCGGAGATTGCATGTTTGGTCAAGGGAGCTGCATCCCCACTCAAATACACATAGGACCTTACCTGAATATTTAGAGGCCAACCCAGCGAACTGGAAACCCACTATCTCAACACATTAATGAAGTCAAAGAATATACCATTAGGGGGGAAGTGAGAAGGACAGACACATTTGTGCAAAACACGAGAGGTAGCAGCACACACAGTGGAATTCTTGGGTAAAGCAGGACTAAGTAAATTCTTTAATGTCTCTTCAACCATAAGTTGTTCTGATAAGACAGATTCAAAGGTATGCAATGAAGTGCCTGCAACTGACTAAATTACCTTCAAGTGAGATCCCCTTGGTAGCAATCGAGAATCAATCTCATTCATTTGGATAATAAGTTATAATGGGAATTTTGTTGAGTTATGTCAGGATGGTTGAGTTAGGGTACATATCCATCCATAACATAGGACCAAGGGGAAATTTTGTGTGTGAAAGTATTCAATTTGACATATCATATGCCTCTACACCTGTTTTTGGGAGTGACAGGCAGTAATAAGAAGAAGTATGTCAGCTTGGCATGGGCCTTATGACTAGGTGGGTGGTTCCTATGGGCATTCTATTGTGCCTACATACTCATCTAGATCTAATAAATGAGATCTAGTAGAGGTGATTATCTGTCTCTCTAAGAAGGTGTGGGCTCCTCCCAAGCACCCATTCCCCATAGAAGTATGGGTCATTTCCAAGAGATAGACAATCAGTTGGTGTTGCATATTGAATTCCTTCTTCTCCACCTTGTTCTTTTTTCTTCAAGTCCCTCGGTAACCTTGGTATCAATAGAAAATGTTAGTAATTTGTAATTTCACAGAAACTCTATGAAATAAAACCACTTATGGTGATTCCTCTGACTATGTTTCTCCCATGTATGTCATTGTCTCTACCCCTACCTATATCTCTGTTGCAACATGGGTCATTCTCAGATTAGACTATTCCATTCACAAGTAGAAAGGCAAGGTCATCTCTCCGACCTTATCACCCCGGTTCCCACAAGTAGATTTGAGAGTTGGGAAATCATGTCCCTCCAAGGATTTGTCATGGAATTTTTGACCTTCTTCTTTAGGTAGGTACAAAAGGGAATAGCTCCTTTGATTTCAATCTTTTTAGGCTAAGCTAAATGGAATTTTTCCTCCTTCATTTGTGTTTCGTTGCATTGCTTGTACTCCAATTCGAACACTGAACCTAGGAGGGCACGTCCTAGAGTGTGTGGTAACCTTGGCACATGCTAACAGATAGATGATAGAAGAAATATGGACAACATGTCGTCCAAATGAATGCACAATATACTAGGAACATGGATAATCATCAAAATGTACTATGAACAACCACGTTGAAAAACTACATGCTTGGACAATTTTAGTAAGTCAATCTAGTGAATTAGTTAATTAATTTAGTGAATTAATCTTGCTTTCGGTCTTATAGTGTGTGATCATTTTGTTATGTAGATTGAAATATGGAATACTTATTATTATAGTGGGCTATCGTTTTTTTATGTAGATTGAAATCTATTTGTCCAAAAAACTATGATGGACCTTTGTATTGTTTTATTGCACATTATTTATCTGTATGTATATATGGAACTAAGTTTTACTTGATTTTGAGTTTTAAGTTGGGTTGTGATGAGTTAGTTTATTGATTGAAATAATGATTATTTTTTTGTCTTGAGCATGATTGAATTAATGATTAGTTTTGTATTTTGATGTTGTAGTTTTTCATGGATGAATGGATTCTCTTAACTTCCCAACCTCTGTGAGAAACATCTTCTTCCTCCCACTTCCTTTTTCTCCCAAATTTCTTTAATGGTTTGAATAAGGTTTTCTTCATTAGTATGTTTCGTTACCACATCAATTTAAAATATGTTCTATTAACAATGATTTTAGCCTAGTTACAACTATCACATCGATTTAAAATATGTTCTATTAATAATGATTCTATCCAGGTTACATCAAGTTATTAATTGATACATATATCAATTGGACAATTTTTACTATCTACTTACTTTGGTCAAATGCCTTTTTCGCTACCTCATTATTAAGTCATCAACGCTATACCTAAAATAATAAAAGTAACATCGCTATGCCTCTTCTTCTCATTGATGGAAGTGCTAAAAGAACAAATGTAAGTGGAAGAGAGCAAAAAGGATAAGACCTAAATCATTGCTATTAACACACAACCTACACGTTCTTTGCTCCCTGCTTTTTGGGAGGGACTTGCTGCTCCACAAATCTCCACTCTCATTGTTTAAAATATTTTGTGTAAATGATTTTAGAGAATGGTTGCAGAGTCAAGAGGAGGTTGTTTGACTTTGAATAACTTTTCAGGAATGACATACAAGTTTAAACATATATTGAAATTTATAGAAAAAAGGGATTAAGTTAGGGTTGGTAGAACTTGGTTGGAGTTTGAAATTAAAGGGCTTTATTGTTGGTTTTATATGGAGTTTGGAAAAATAATGTTGAAATGCTTTTGATATTTGAAATTGGTTTACTATTCAGTTTTCACACATTTAAAAGTAAATTGTTTATATGTTTTTGTTCTTTTATTAATGTATATTTCTTTTTATTTTTTAAGTATTGATTCCAACCATAATCCTTTATGGCTATATGAGGACCTTGTTTTATCTAATAGCTACAAAATAAGCTCTGAAGAACTAATTGAGAATTTGTTTGGTACTGAGTTGGTCAAGCTCTGCAGTTCTCAAGACCTAATACTTTGCAATGGAGTAATGAAGTGGTGAAACTCCAACCAGATGACTTGTATTCACGGGCTAGGTAGTAGTGTTGTAGATTATGTGATATGTGATATCATCTTTTCCAACTAAATATCAACTTTTGACCTTTTAAATGACCATGACCCTAACTTTGCTCATAAACCTTTAACCCTAACTCTAAACTTTTCCATGCATAGGAGCATCATTGAAGAGAATTTTGATAATCAAAGAAATTTGTGCTTTGACAAAAGTAAAGTTGACATTTTCTTAAAGGATTTAAATAGTAAATTAAATCTCCTAACTTATAAGGACAACATTAAAGAACTCTATCATAATTTTACAACTACCCTTTCCACTTCTATTAGAAGATTGCTTGGAAAAAGTAGGTTGTGTCGGCCATACTCTCACTGGTATAGTCATCAATATTCTTCTTTATGCTGATGATATCGTTCTTATGGCAAGGAGTCCCGATGATCTTGAAAACAAAGTAAGAATCCTCAAGGAGTTTTGCTCCAATATGGGTATGACTGATAAGACTAAGGTCATGATTATTAAATCCAAGAAGATCCCTTATGATACCTTCGTATATGAAAACAACAACTTGGAGGAAGTGAATTCATACAAATATCTTGGAATTGATATTCACTATAAGCTCAATTGGAATTATAACATTGAGAAAAGGATTATTGGGGGATGGAAAGCTTATTATGGGCCTGAAAACAATTGTAAATCAACTGATCTTTGGAGTTGGGATAAGAAGAAATGCCTCTTTGAGACTCTTGTTACACCTATTATTCTTTATGGATGTGAAGTCTGGGGGTGTAGTATCTAGTGAATCCTAGAAAAAGATAGAGAAAATACAAAAGAATTTTATAACCTATAATCTCAAAATTAAAGGAAATACCCCCTATCCACATTATAAATTTAAATGTTGAATAAGATAAAGATATAATCATATGTTTACATCATCATATTTTCACTTTAAAAACATATATACAATATTTATAACAAATAATAATAATATATAAACTAAATATATATGCATAACATAAATAAAAATAGTATATTTTAATATATATATTTATAAAAAATTATTGCATAAAAATAAGAAATATAAGATAAATATAAATCTTATATATATATATATATATCTAATCAAAATTGTTTTTTACATGTATAAAAATTTTGGATTTCCAATTTTATGAGAGTATAACCAATACAGATTCATTTTAAAATTTTTAAAGTTTTAAATCTTATAAAATTTAATCCCTTTGAATAGTTCATAAATTTCAAGTAAATTTAATTCTAAGTGGCATATGTTGTTTTATTCAGTGAACCAAAAAAAATTAGAGAAAGAGCTTTGACAATTGGATTGAGGGTGACAATTCATGCGAAATGACAGCCCAAGGTGTTAACTCCCAAAATGAAACCGTTCTTTCGGTTGAGTTTTATGGTGGATATCATGGCTTTTGGTAGTATCTTTAAGTTACTTTTTGAGTTTTTATAGCTGAGAAAATTTTTGGTTTTGGTGTGTCCTAGAAAATAATTGACCCATAAAGTTTCCTCTTTCAAAATTGTCATTTTTCACTTTCCACAGCTAACGTGTTTTCAAAGATCCATTGTGCGTTGTGGAAAGTGCCCACTTTCAATGGCTAAGGAGCTCGTTCATCAGTTGACGCACTGTTTAAAGTGAAAAACATTAAAAGGTTTTGAAAATCAGTTCTCGGGTGGCGCGCTATGAAAAGTACACACTTTCCACGGCTAAGCGGCGATCTCGATTGATATGGCGTGCTGTTGAAACTAATTACTTTCCGCAGCTAAGGAGTGTCTTCTACAAAGCGGTGCGCTGTTGAAAGTGCATACTTTCAGCAGCTAATAGGGGTTCCTTCGCAGAGTCGTGCGCTGGTGAAAGTAGCAAGCGAGCGTTTGGCAGAGGCGTTCTCCACGGGTCGTTGCTGCACGAAGCGGGAATCACGTGCGTGATATCCACGTATGAAAGCAATGATGATGTGGTCATCCCCACGTCACAGCAAATCCAAGGCATGCGCTGATAGGAGTGGGCAATCATGGAAACTAAATCATGCATGTCAGATATGACTGGAATTTAAACTCGTTCCAGAACCCACGCTCAATGATCATCGCAATTGGGATGGAAAGTTCGTGTTCGGAGATGCAGGTACAGAGGAAGTACCGCCGGCCTGACACCATCAAATCAAATAGAGGTTTCATATCACGAACCGTTTCCAAAACACTGTCAAAGTTTCCATTTAATCCAAAACAGAGACGAAGCCTAGACTGCTTTCAACAACGCAGAACTTTGGCTCAACTAAGTGGTTATAGGGATTACAGTGGTCAAGTGCTTGAGTTGCAGAATGGCGAGAAAACGCAGTGGCATTTTACTCAAACGAGAATTGGATAACTTATCCTTTTTAGAATCGCATCCCGAGGTCCAGAGGCATTTTTCAAATGCGGGGTGCATGGAATTTGCACAAAGTTTACAAGTTGGGTCTCACCAGGCCATGGTTGAAGCCTTCACCAAGACATTTGATGGAAACAAAGCTCACGTTGGCTCTGTGGAAATCAAGGTGGATGAGGCTGTCATTGCAGCAGCTACAGGGTTGCCGAGAACAGGTCAAAAATGGTTTAAAACCACCGCTCCTAAGAATCTGGATTTCAGGGTCTATTTGATAGATGGATACAAGCACAAAGCATGGAGAAAAGGTATGCTCATTTCATATATGGATGAAGAGTGGCAAGCTTTATTCAAAGGAATTCAATTATACATTACCTCAGAAGGAAGATATGACAAATTGATGATGTACCACTTTAAACTTATAGATCATTTCACTGGCAAGACCCCCATCAATTTGCCTTATTTCTTATATCATAGTTTGACTAAAGTCTGCAAGAGAATTAGAGCTCAACCTTTGAGCATCAAATCTACTCTCTGTCACCTAGGTCTCATTAAATTGATTCTTCTGCAAGAATTGAAACAACAAGGGAGGAGCTGGGAGCACTTTCTGTTCTGGGAAGGTTTTGAAACCCAGAACCAGACTGCAAATGAATAGATGGATGGTGCAAGGAAGCAATCATCCCCTCATAGCAGCTCAAGAAGAAGAAGGGCTTTACCAGGACCTTCACAAGAAAGATTGTCTAGACAGAAACCCCACAGTTCAAAAAGAAAACTGAGTTTTGAGAAGGCAACAGAGTAGACTACACAGCAAAATTCAGAACATCCTACACAACAGAGTACAGGAAATAACATCCTTAATTTGCCATACTCAGATTCAGAATCTGAGCAAGACAAATGCCCTGTCAATAAGAGTTCTGAGCAATCAGCTTAATGTGCACAGAACTATGAAACTTTCAGTCATATAGAGCAGGGAGAATCATCCAAAAAACCTAAGTCAAATAAGTCTCAAAGGATCAAACATCTGAAGGAAGTAATTGCCCAACAAGAAGTTTTGGAGCGGGTGATCAAGGACAGGTATAAGAAGTTATCAGATAACTTTGCCAAGACAAATGCTGCGTTTGAACGTTTGGCTAAGGAGAGTGTCAGAGAAAAGAAGAGAAAGACAAAGCTTGCCAAAGACTGCAACAGCCTGCGGCGTCTTACCAAGCGCCTCAAAAGACAGATCAGGGTATTGAAGCAAAGGTTGAAGCAAAAACCTCATCCAAACCTCAAAGTCCTTTCTCAAGTTGCAGTCAATATGCAAGGTGAGAAATCAGATGGCTCTTGATTTTGGTTTAAAATTAATTTAGCAGGTGAAAATGCTTTTTGTGCACTATTGGGACTTTCAACAGCACCAGGCGACTATTTCATTACTCGTTAGCTGTGGAAAGCGATAGCTTTCAACAGCTAACCCGTGAAAACATCCAACGGTTGCGCTGTTGAAAGATGGGCAAGCGAATTTTGAGGCCAGAAACGCAACAGTTTGTTTCAAACATATTTTGGAGATATGCCAATACATCAATAGACTGTTAAATCACATGCCAGGAGTTCAACCTCAGGGATTCGAGGGATTTTGGATACACATTCAAAACCACATCCTAAAACTCAGCCATAAATATGGGAAAATGGAACAGTCATGTACAGGTGTCACACTACTTTGCCAAATTGCAGATGCTGAGAGCTGGAGGAGGCAGATAGCGATTTTTGCAAACTGAGGATAGTTCGAACACTCAGTCCAGTTAATTTAAGACTTTAATTTCTAGATAGCTTATATAGAATAGGACTGTTTTTATTTAATAACAGATCCATGTTTTTAGGATCTGTTCAACTGCTTGTAAGGGCTATAAATGTCTGTTTTGATATCAAACAAGGGTTCGATTTTGGATAGAGTAATTGGCTATTGTACTCAAACTTTTTATGTTAATACAGATCACGGGTTCCTTTCAATTTTGATTGTCAGTTTTCCATCTTTCTTCTGCATTATTATCTGTGTTGTCAAGCTTTGAATGGCTGTTATCCCATTGATTATCTCATAGCCTGATAATAATTCTCTTGATTGTTTCTTAGACCCTACATTGTACTGGTTTAGTTACAATCTTTTCTCCACCCACTTTAAAAGTTATCTGCTGATTAATCAATCTTTGAGAGCACTGTCTATTTGTTTATCATTTTCACGTTTGAATGCCATAAGCTGTATTGAGTTGTCCCATTGATCCACCTTTATAAAATACAAAAACATTCATTTCTTAAGTTACCAAGCACATTTGGTCTGCAACCACAAAGGGTTTCTTGGAGTGTTAACAAATTGGCGCCATTTCCGGGGAGAGGAGATCGAAGCTTAGCTTCTCTGGGAAATGACATAGATCAAGCTTTGATGATAGACAAAGCCTGGACATCACTTGGTTGTACATTTTCTATCTGGCGACTCCATTGACGAAGTGGCTCCCAAAAGAGCTCACACCAAGGCAAACCCAGAAGGCCCATTGACAACATCAGTTCCTGATCCAGAAAAAATCATCTGCAAGGGAAAAGATTTGCACAGACAGGCCTCCGGATCTGTAGCTGCAATTGATTCAGGTACTCCAATTGATACTCATATTTCTATATCTGAAAAGTCTTTTGAAACCCCTGCTGAAATTCAAAATTCCGAAGAAATAAAAAGTTCATCTCAAGCTGCTAAGGTAGAAGAACCATCTTTTTCTTCCAATATCACTGATTCTGCCCTTGAGATTGAAATTTCATCGCATCCAAAGGAACATTCCTCTCCATATTCTTTTAAATCATCACCTAACAAACCTTCAAAGGGTGTTCTGCACACTTATACAAATCTGCCTGTCCTTGAGGAAATTCTCCAAGATCTATCCTCTAAGGGTGAAGAAAACCTAGCTTCGCTGCTCAGCCAGTTTTATAAAGCTTCCTATTTCCCATCAACCTCTGAAACTGCTGTTCAGAGTGAAGTGAGATAGTCATTCATTTCCAACTTAGGTAATTTATCTCCTCCATCTTCTCCTCCGAGTTACCTATCCCCTCCATTGTCTCCTACAAGCTCCTCATCTGCATCTATCACCAAGGTCGTCATGGCTGCCCCTCTGACTAGAATGGAACAAATCTTGGCAAACAGATATGCCTCTCTTGTCTTGCCAAATCCCCTGTCTGCCATGCCAACTGGTGATTACCAGAAATACATGCCGAAGTTTACAGGAGCAGGGGAATACACAACGAAAGAACACATTGAGGCATTTTATGCTTATGTGGAAAATATAAATATTTCAGAAGAAGATGTATGGACTAGAGTCTTCGTCCATAGTCTGGATGGCCAAGCCCGAAAATGGTTTAAAGAGCTGCCAGCAAATTCAATCACTGGCATTGAACAATTGGATGCAACATTCTTGAAGCAATGGGGAGAGAGAAGAGACCTGTTGTATTACATTTCAGAATTTGGAAATCTGAAGAGAGGAGATGGAGAATCGATCTTAGACTTTATTAAAAGATTCAGCAAAATGTTTGTTAAGATCCCAGAAGAGATCAAACCAAGCGATGCCTCGGCAAAAATAACATTCTCTACATCCTTTGATGCAGAGTTTTGTCTTATCCTCAGAGAAAGACGATCAGCTACGCTTGCTTTAATGCAAGATGCTGCTCTCGAAGTTGAATCGAACATCACAACCTCTCAGAAGCTTAAAGGGAGAGCTGAAAAGAAGAAGTCTGCTGTTGACTCTTCTTCCTCTTCTTCGAACAGTCAAATGGAAAAGATGGCTAAAATGTTGGACAGCCTAACATCAGAGATGTCAAAGTTGAAAGTTCAAAATCAGCCACCAGCAAGAGCTAAAGAGCCAAACACTTTTGCTCCCAGAAATCCAAATGATTTTCCCTACAGAAGAAATAACCCACAAGCTCAGATTCTGCAAAGAGATGGGAACGCTAATGAAGATCAAAGGATAAAGGTACCTCTTCAGAATGTAGTAATGGACGAAGAAAATGTTGAAGATCAAGAAGAGGTGGAAGGTGACATTAATTGTGTCGGAGAGGAGACTGGGAAGTCTTTTCTAACACAACAAGATTATCAACAATAATTAATGACTCAACAAACAGAAGATGATCTCCTTGATGATGGAATTTTTACAGCAGAAGATAAAAACAGATACAACCTCCGATCTAAGTCAAATGCTGCTCAAGCAGATGCATCAGTCCCTCCTGCAGAGATTGCTTCCCCTGTAAATCAAAAAACTCATACACCAGAAGATCAGCCATCAAAGCCTTCAAAGGAAAAAGCATCAGCTCCTCCCAAGAAGATTGTTGTCCCTGTCAGCCAACAAATTCTAGAAAGTCAGCCTCCCGCTGAACAGCAAAAGAATCAGGAAACCCCTTCCATCCAGGTAAAAATTTCTGATAAAACTGCTGATAAGGCTCCATATTCCTTTAATTTCGAGGCTGAATTACAAAAGATTAAGATTCCTATCCCTCTTGTTGAGCTTATGAAAAACGATATGTTTAAAAGAGATATCCTCAAAACTTTAGATCCCGAGTCAGTATCCCATTCTGTTGATATCCTAAATATTTACGATGATAAGCCAACCATAACTCTAGGCCCAATGGTAGAAGACAGGGATGAAAGTTGTCCTCCGTTCTATATCTCTTTAAACATCCATGAAAAGACATTGCATAATTGTTTGTTAGACTCCGGTGCCTCACACAATTTGATGCCCAAAGCTGTCATGGATGAGCTTGGATTGGAGATCACCAAGCCTTACCATGACCTCTTCTTCTTCGATTCTCATAAAGTCAAATGCCTTGGGATGATTAAGGATTTGGCTGTAACCCTGACCCAAGCATCAATGAAGACAATGGTGATGGACATAGTGGTGGCTGACATACCCCCAAAATTTGGATGTCTTCTATCAAGATCATGGATGAAGAGGCTAGGTGGCACTCTCCAAATGGATCTTTCCTATGCAACTATCCCTGTTTTCGGAGGAGTGAACAGAAGAATTTACAGGGAGTCTCAGTTAGCATATGTGATCAGTGATGAGAAGAACCCGTCTAATCATCCTATTTATGCAGTAGACACAGATATGGGATCGTGCATATTGCAATTTGATGACTCGCTGTCTGATACATTGCTGCTCAGAAAACCATCAGATCAGACCACAGTTCAGCCCACAAAGATAGCAGAGAATGATCTTTGGACCATGTTTTTTGACGGTGCTTGCACCAAAGAGTCAGCTGGAGTAGGAGTAGTATTCATTTCTCCCTCAAAGAAAACTTCTCACCTGTCCTTCAAACTTGATTTTAAGGTAACAAATAATATCGCTGAATATGAAGCATTACTTTTAGGGATGAACGCAGCAAAGGAGAAGGGCATTGAAAAATTGCAGGTGTTTGGTGACGCATATTTGATCATTCAGCAAGTGAATAGGTCTTTTCAAGCCAAGCACGTAAGGCTAAAAGCATACAGAGATGAAGCTTTGGAAGCAATTAAAAGTTTTTCAGATTTTAAAATTACATTTGTGCCTAGAGCCATGAATGAATTGGGAGATTCATTGGTTGTGTCTGCTTGTGCATTTATTTCTCCTTTGCCTCACAAGTTGTCTTACGAAATTCAAGTTAGACATAGGCCTTCTCTTCCTAACAATGTAAAATTCTGGAAAGTTTTTGAAGACGATGCTGAACTCACCCGATTCCTTGCAGTGATCGATGAGTTTGCAGATCTACAGATTGATCAGGAGAACGAACACGATGATGAAGTTGAGCAGCCAAAGCTCAAGAACAAAATTGCAGCTCATGAGATAGTTCAGCTGTCCACCAATAGAATTCCTAAAGGCTTGGTTCTGTTGGAGAGGCTTTTTGACAACAACGATGTGGCTGTCAAATTGCAATCTGCGGAAAAAGAATCAGATGTTTTCCAGTATAATGTAGCCAGTGAGCAAGACCCCAAACATGTCAACTTGGCCTCACATTTGTCTGAAAAACAAAAGGCTGATTATGGTCAATTGCTGAAGGAATTTGCAGACATCTTTGCTTGGCAGTATGATGATTTGAAAACCTTTGACACAGAGGTGATCCAACACAAAATTCCCTTGAATAAAGATACTAAACCATTCCGTCAGAAGCTTAGATCCTTCAATCCTTTGTTGCTTCCCACAATGGAGAAAGAAATTAAGAAACTGTTGGACGCCCGCATTATCATTCCTCTCAGGTATTCAGAGTGGATCGCTAATCTTGTGCCGGTCAGGAAGAAAAATGGAGAGATCAGACTCTGCGTTGACTTCATAAATCTGAACAAATGCTCCAGAAAAGACAATTATCCGCTGCCTAAGATGGAGCATATGTTACAGAAGGTGTCCGGATCAAAGGTAATGTCATTTATTGATGGGTTTTCTGGATACAATCAGATTGTTGTCCATCCGGAAGACAAAGAAAAAACTGCCTTTACCACTCCATGGGGCACGTTCATGTACGAGAAGATGCCCTTCGGTCTGATGAATGCAGGGGTGACATTCCAAAGGGCAATGGACATTGCTTTCATTGGTGATAAAGATAAGTTTGTCCTGATTTACCTTGACGATATCACTATTTTCTCGAGCAACCATGAACTTCATCTGCAGCATTTGAGGAGGACATTTTTGAAGTGTCGAAGGTATGGCATCTCCCTTAATCCAAAAAAATATAATTTTACTCTTAATGAGGGAAAACTACTTGGGCATATCGTTTTAGGGGATGGAGTTAAAATTGATCCAAAGAGGGTAGAAGAAATTAGAAGTCTGTCCCTTCCTAGATCAAAGAAAGACATTCAGTCTTTTCTTGGGACCATTAATTTTGTCAGAAGATTCATAGTGAATTTTGCTGAACTCACAAAGCATATCACTGCTATGTTGAGGAAAGAATCTGAGATAAAGTGGACTAAAGCAGCCAGACAGTCATTCAATGACATCAAGAAGGCCATCACAACAGCTTCTGTATTGATCAGCCCCGATTTTTCCAAGGTGTTTTACATCTTTTCATTTGCTTCCAATGACACAATCACTGCAGTGCTTTTGCAGAAGAATGCTGATGACCAAGAACAGCTGGTTGCTTTCTTTAGGAAGGTCTTGAGGGATGCAGAGGTAAAGTATGAGTTGCTGTAAAAATAGGCCTATGCACTTGTCAAGTCACTGAAGGCTTTCAGGGTCTACATTCTTCAGGCAAAGGTAATTGCTTTTGTTCCCTCCAGTTTAGTAAAAGATGTTCTGGTCCAACCTGACATTGATGGCAAAAGAAGTAAATGGATAGCCAGGTTGATCGAGTTCGATGTTGAAATCAAACCAACAAAGCTAGTGAAGGGCCAGGGTCTTTCCAAACTCCTGGCAGAAGAGAATTGCAAGCTTCTTGACATTAATCTGATGAGTATTGATGCAGAAAATGTTCCATCTGCTGAAGACAATGAAGGTGACGGAATGCAGGTTTCAGCTCATCTAGCTGATTGCAAGTGGTACAGCCACATCATTCAGTTTTTGCAGTCTTTATCAGTCCCATCAGACTTGACAAAGACTCAAATAAGAGCTTTGAAACTCAGAGCTATAAATTTCTGTATCAATGATAATTTGTTTTTCTGGAAAAATCCAATTGGTTTGTTGCTGAGATGTTTGAATCAAGAGGAGCAAGCTAAAGTCATGTGTGAATTTCACAATAGTGAGTGCAGATGACATCACTATTGGAAAACCATAGCACACAAAATCTTGAGATCAGGTTACTATTGGCCATCCTTATTTTCAGATGTTTATGAATTTGTGAAAACCTGTGACAAATGCCAGAGATTCGAAGGAAAAAAGCAACTGAAGTCACTTCCTCTCAAACCTATAGTGGTCACAGGGCCTTTCCAGCAGTGGGGGATGGACTTAATAGGTGAGATCCATCCACCTTTGAGTGGTCAACATCGGTGGATTCTGGTTGTGCCACCGATTACTTTACGAAATGGATTGAGGCTATTCCCACTCGGAATGCCAATCATACTATCATCATAAACTTTCTACAGGAGAACATATTCGCCAAATTTGGCTGCCCCAAAAGATTGGTCACTGATAATGCTGCTGCCTTCAAAGATAAACACTTGGTGAAACTGTGTGAAGAGTTGGGAATTCAGCTGGTACATTCCACATCCTACTATCCGCAAGGGAATAGTTTAGCTGAGTCATCAAACAAGAGTTTAGTCAGAATCATAAAGAAGTTGCTCGATCAAAATGGCAGAGGTTGGGATTCTAAACTAAAGTTTGCCTTGTGGGCTGACAGGGTAACAAGTAAGAATTCAATTGGTACTTCTCCTTTCAAATTGGTATATGGTACTGAAGCCATATTTCCTGTTCAACTTGCCTTACCAGTTGCAAAATTCTTACAAGAAACTGATGTTGAACCAAATGATTTGACTAGAAGAATTCATGATTTGGTAGAACTGCAACAAGATAGAGAGTAGCTCTTAGAAAAAACTGAATTGCATTAGGAAATCATCAAGCGAAATTTCGACAAGAAAGTGAAATCAGATGTATTTAAAATAGGGGATATGGTCTTAAAGTGGGATGCAGCACGGCAGGAGAAAGGGAAGCACGAAAAATTTGAGGCTCTTTGGACAAGTCCTTTTGTCATAACAAAGGTGCAGCAGAACAACACCTTCGTTCTTCAAACTCTTTCAGGCGAGCCAGTTTCAGGAGGCCCTTTCAACGGGCACTTCCTAAAGATCTATTTCTCATAAGGATTCTTTGAAGCCAGGTTCTTCTTGTACATATTTTTCTTTTTCAGTTTTGTTTTCTTTACTTATCATTCAAATAACTCCATGCCCAATGGTACTAGCAACTAGTTTTTCAGATTGAAATAAGGCTACTGAGTCTAGCTAGGTTCTTGGTCACCTCACAGGGAGATGCCCATCCCAGTTGGAGCCAAATGTTAACTCCCAATATGAAACCGTTCTTTCAGTTGAGTTTTATGGTGGATATCATGGCTTTTGGTAGTATCTTTAAGTTACTTTTTGAGTTTTTATAGCTGAGAAAATTTTTGGTTTTGGTGTGTCCTAGAAAATAATTGACCCATAAAGTCTCCTCTTTCAAAATTGTCATTTTTCACTTTCCACAGCTAACGTGTTTTCAAAGATCCATTGTGCGTTGTGGAAAGTGCCCACTTTCAACGGCTAAGGAGCTCGTTTCATCAGTTGATGCACTGTTGAAAGTGACAAACATTAAAAGGTTTTGAAAATCAGTTCTCGGGTGGCGCGCTGTGAAAAGTACACACTTTCCACGGCTAAGCGACGATCTCGATTGATATGGCACGCTGTTGAAACTAATTACTGTCCGCAGCTAAGGAGTGTCTTCTACAAAGTGGTGCGCTATTGAAAGTGCATACTTTCAGCAGCTAACAAGGGTTCCTTCGCAGAGTCATGCGCTGGTGAAAGTAGCAAGCGAGCGTTTGGCAGAGGCATTCTCCACGGGTCGTTGTTGCACGATGCGGGAATCACGTGTGTGATATCCACGTATGAAAGCAATGATGATGTGATCATCCCCACGTCACAGCAAATCCAAGGCATGCGCTGATAGGAGTGGGAAATCATGGAAACTAAATCATGCATGTCAGATATGACTGGAATTTGAACTCATTCTAGAACCCACGCTCAATGATCATCGCAATTGGGATGGAAAGTTTGTGTTCGGAGATGCAGGTACAGAGGAAGTACCGTCGGCCTGACACCATCAAATCAAATAGAGGTTTCATATCACGAACCGTTTCCAAAACACTGTCAAAGTTTCCATTTAATCCAAAATAGAGTCGAAGCCCAGATTGCTTTCAACAGCGCAGAACTTCGGCTCAACTAAGTGGTTACAGGGATTACAGTGGTCAAGTGCTTGAGTTACAGAATGGTGAGAAAACGCAGTGGCGTTTTACTCAAACGAGAATTGGATAACTTATCCTTTTTAGAATCGCATCCCGAGGTCCAGAGGCATTTTTCAAATGCGGGGTGCATGGAATTTGCAGAAAGGTTACAAGTTGGGTCTCACCAGGCCACGGCTGAAGCCTTCGCCAAGACATTTGATGGTAACAAAGCTCGCATTGGCTCTGTGGAAATCAAGGTGGACGAGGCTGTCATTGGAGCAGCTACAGGGTTGCCGAGAATAGGTCAAAAATGGTTTAAAACCACCGCTCCTAAGAATCTGGATTTCAGGGTCTATTTGAAAGATGGATACAAGCACAAAGCGTGGAGAAAAGGTATGCTCGTTTCATATCTGGATGAAGAGTGGAAAGATTTATTCAAAGGCATTCAATTATACATTACCTTAGAAAGAAGATATGACAAATTGATGATGTACCACTTTAAACTTATAGATCATTTCACTGGCAAGACCCCCATCAATTTGCCTTATTTCTTATATCACAGTTTGACTAAAGTCTGCAAGAGAATTAGAGCTCAACCTTTGAGCATCAAATCTACTCTCTATCACCTAGGTCTCATTAAATTGATTCTTCTACAAGAATTGAAACAACAAGGGAGGAGATGGGAGCACTTTCTGTTCTGGGAAGGTTTTGAAACCCAAAACCAGACTGCAAATGAACAGATGGCTGGTGCAAGGAAGAAATCATCCCCTCATAGCAGCTCAAGAAGAAGAAGGGATTTACCAAGACCTTCAGAAGACATATTGTCTGGACAGAAACCCCACAGTTCAAAAAGAAAACTGAGTTTTGAGCAGGCAACAGAGCAGACTACACAGCAAAATTCAAGACATCCTACACAGCAGAGTACAGGAAAGAACATTCTTAATTTGCCATACCCAGATTCAGAATCTGAGCAGCAAGACAAATGCCCTGTCAATAAGAGTTCTGAGCAATCAGCTGAATGTGCACAGAACTATGAAACTTTCAGTCATATAGAGCAGGGAGAATCATCCAAAAAACCTAAGTCAAATAAGTCTCAAAGGATCAAACATCTGAAGGAAGTAATTGCCCAGCAAGAAGTTTTGGAGTGGGTGATCAAGGAAAGGTATAAGAAGTTATCAGATAACTTTGCCAAGACAAATGTTGCGTTTGAACGTTTGGCTAAGGAGAGTGTCAGATAAAAGAAGAGAAAGACAAAGCTTTCCAAAGACTGCAACAGCCTGCAACATCTTACCAAGCGTCTCAAAAGACAGATCAGGGTATTGAAGCAAAGGTTGAAGCAAAAACCTCATCCAGGCCTCAAAGTCCTTGCTCAAGTTGCAGTCAATATGCAAGGTGAGAAATCATATGGCTCTTGATTTTGGTTTAAAATCAATTTAGCAGGTGAAAATGATTTTTGTGCACTATCGGGACTTTCAATAGCACCAGGCGACTATTTCATTACTCGTTAGCTGTGGAAAGTGATAGATTTCAATAGCTAACACGTGAAAACATCCAATGGTTGTGCTCTTGAAAGCTGGGCAAGCTAATTTTGAGGCCAGAAACACAACAGTTTGTTTCAAACATATTTTGGAGATATGCCAATACATCAATGGACTGTTAAATCACATGCCAGGAGTTCAACCTCAGGGATTCGAGGGATTTTGGATACACATTCAAAACCATATCCTAAAACTCAGCCATAAATATGGGAAAATGGAACAATCATGTACAGGTGTCACGCTACTTTGCCACATTGCAGATGCTGAGAGCTGGAGGAGGCAGATAGCGATTTTTGCAAACTAAGGACAGTTCGAACACTCAGTCCAGTTAATTGAAGACTTTAATTTCTAGATAGCTTATATAGAATAGGACTATTTTTATTTAATAACAGATCCATGTTTTTAGGATCTATTCAACTGCTTGTAAGGGATATAAATGACTGTTTTGATATCAAACAAGGGTTCGATTTTGGATAGAGTAATTGGCTATTGTACTCAGACTTTTTATGTTAATACAGATCACAGGTTCCTTTCAATTTTGATTGTCAGTTTTCCATCTTTCTTCTGCATTATTATCTGCGTTGTCAAGCTTTGAATGGCTGTTATCCCATTTTTTATCTCATAGCCTGATAATAATTCTCTTGATTGTTTCTTAGACCCTACATTGTACTGGTTTAGTTACAATATTTTCTCCACCCACTTTAAAAGTTATCTGTTGATTAATCAATCTTTGAGAGCACCGTCTATTTGTTTATCATTTTCACGTTTGAATGCCATAAGCTGTATTGAGTTGTCCCATTGATCCACCTTTATAAAATACAAAAACATTCATTTCTTAAGTTACCAAGCACCTTTGGTCTGCAACCACAAAGGGTTTATTGGAGTGTTAACACAAGGGTCACGCAAAATCTGATAATGGCTTTGATTCATTCACTTTTCTTTTCATTGACAACCTTGCCAACAATTTTTGTTCCCAACAAATCCTATTCATTCACTTTTCTTTTCATTGACAACCTTGACAACATGTGTTCCCTTTCTCTCTCCCTCCCAAATTATCTCTCTCCCACTGCCCCCTCCCTCCCTCTATCTTATCCTCTCCCCCCGCTTCCGTCCCTCTATCTTCTCCTCTTTTTTTGTGGAGCCTGATTATCTTCCTGATTCAGAGGTCTTTGTTTTCAATTGTGTTTATACCCCATGAAGACTTTACACCAAGGAAGAATGATGCAACACCCCTACCTCGACAGGGTCTACTGACCTCCCAGTCTATGGATATTCAAATTCTTCGAACCGAAATGGCTCCTCGGTTCCCACCGGAACCCACACAAATATGACCACAGATCCTTCTATGAACCCTGCCCATGCGAGCAAGCACCAGGCGCAAGTTCTCCACACCATGTGACCACTCACGATGACCACGGACATAACTCAAGGCACTTTGCGTTTCACAATTTCGGGTATCCTGCTGTGAGTCGCCCAACTCACTTAATCCTCAAACCTCCAAACTCCCAAACTATGAGCCTAGAAAATGCTAGATCCTCCCTTCACCTTCCACCAATGTGACCTTCGGCTGAAACCTGGGGCCCACCTCAGAGTGCGTCAGGGTTTTGCGACTCGTGATCTTCAGTTAGCGGTTTCCTCCACGCTTCTGAATCTCGACTTCCCGATATTCACGAGCACAAAATCGACGGCTCGCACTCCTCCATATCTGGCGACCACTATCTCTCCTGAGCTTTTGAATGTTGAATGACTCTCAACATTATCCTCCTCACAACTCCACTGGATATAACGGTCCACGGATATCGACGCTTCTCCCTTTGAGAATTTCCACCGTCTGTTCAAGCTCTCAATGTTTCCTGCCAAATAACTTGGCATCCACCCTTCTGAACTTGGTTTCTATGAGGTGACTTTGAACCTCTCCTTCCTTCAAAGTTTTCGAAGTCTCTATCCCTTCTAAGTTGATTCTTGTTGCAAACTCTGGGATTCTAAGGAATCTTGCACGCACTCCTTGCGGATTTTCCACGATAATCTTTGATTATATAATATCTTCCAACTCTGTGCACTCCTTGCGATAGAATTCTTCAACCACTCACTTGGGTTGGAAAAGTCTAAGACTTCAACCTAGCCTGCGCAAACCTTGCATGGCTCTGTGTTATACTTGCACTTTTGTTGGTATGAGAACAACTCTATCTCTCTTGAGATTTTCTGAGGTTAAACTCAGAATCTTGTCAACGCACTCCTTGCAGACTTCCACTGCACTCCTTGCAGGAATTCTTAGGAAGAGAAAAAAATGAAACTCATACTCTCCCTCTCTCAGACGTCATACATTCAACATGAAATAAAATGCATACACAACATTGAAACAAATGCATAACATAGTGTATAAGAAAACTGTAAGCACACCATTCAATAGATGCAATCAATAACCACAATACACCATGAAATTGGATTCAAATCATTCTTATATTAATTCAAGTGTTTATGTACATGGTCTAAATAGAAACAACTATCTACTCATACAACTTTTACAATATTTGTTATTCTCTGCTCTCCTATGCTCTCGTTTTTTCTACTCTACTATTACAATGAGAATAATACAATACATACGAGCGATTCTTCTTGAGTTTTCCCTCCTACAACTCTAAGCTATCTTATCGAATTAAAGACTACCAACTACTTTACATTTATTAAAATAAATGCCTCCAACCGATAGATGAGAGAAATGCTCAAGATATATATTACAATCCCCAAATCATTAAAAGTAATTACATCCTTCTAGCTATTACACTAATGTTTCATCTTTTGAAATTCAAAATATCTTCAAAATGCGCATTGGTGGATATACATCTGTCCTCCACTCATGCTTGCTTTGCTGGCGATACTCCTGCATCATACTCCTCTAGCTGAAAAATTCATGGGCTCCTTTCCATGAGCTCCTACACTGTCTGTCCATGTTTCTAGATATCTTCTTCACTTTCCCAACTGGCATCCTCAATCGGATGTCCCTTCCACTTTACTAAGTATTCAAAATATGTCTTCCTCCAGGTCCTCTTACCAACTCTCTGGTCAATAATATTTTCCATCTGTGGCCTTTCAGCTATAGGCATCTGTTTGACCCATTGAATCTGTAATATACTAGATATAAAAAGTATGCAGAATAGAAATAAAATGCTAGAAATGGCAGAATAACAACAATATAACTAGAACAGTCACCACAATAGTACTGAAATGATATAAGAATAAAAATAGAAATATCACTTTGAATCTGAAAGCAATGTTCACGGGCCTCTTCGAGGGGGAAACCTCCAATTGAGAAAAGATCTATTACAATAATATCCAAGCTAGGGTTCACATACCCTCAACTCCTATTTATACTAAATATGTCTATTAAAAGAAGCATCTAGAGGAAGATCCTTCTAGAAGAGAAAGCTTCTATTAGGTCTTCTTACATCCGACTTATTCTATTTTATTGCAAGGACTTATTAATATTGACCTTTATTACATCCAAATATATTATTCTACCTATGTGCAGGTTAGGACCCTAACATGTCCTCCTCCTTAAAAACAACCTTGTCCTCAAGGCTGGAGATGTGGAAATTGTTGTAGAATGGTAGCTGGTTCGCAAGTGGCATCTACTGGAGTTGTATATTTCCCCTATATTAACACTTCCTTGATGATTCTCTGACGTAGGCGACACTCATGCTGGTCCAAAAATTCTTGTGGCTGTAGCCAAATGGATCCTTCTTCGGCTAACTTGGGAAGGTTGGTTTGAATTTGGCACTTAGTTCTGATCACCTTCTTTAAGCAGGAAACATGAAAAACAGGATGTAGCTTCGAATGACTGGGAAAAGATAACTCAGAGGCCACTTGTTCCACATGCTTGAGAACTATATAAGGACCTATAATTTGGGCGCTAGCTTTTGACAATGCTCGGCCTTGAGGGAATTTTGCTTGTAAGGTTGTAGGTGAAGAAACACTTGATCCCCTTCTTCAAATTGACATTCAGAGTGACCTTGATTTGCTTGTTTCTTCATGCAATTCTGTGCCATGACCAAATTCTCTTTGAGGGTACGGAAAATAGCCTCTCGAACTGTAAGTGTTTGGTCAATCGCCTGGACCTTCGAGACACTAGGCAAGTATGAGATAACTGAAGGTGGTTTCTGTCCATATACCACTTCAAAAGGAGTCATATGTGTAGTTGTATGGTATGAAGTGTTGTACCACCATTCAACTAGGGTTAACCATTGAGCCCACTGATTTTTATTTTCCAAGGCAAAACACCTCAAATATGTTTCCAACCACTTGTTGACAACTTATGTTTGACCATCATTCTGGGGATAATAAGTTGTACTGAGATGCAATTGGGTGCCTTGTAGCTTGAACAGTTCTTGCCAAAGATTGCTTGTGAAAGTTCGGTCACGATCAGAAACAATAGAGTGTGGCATGCCATGAATCTTGAAGACCTAATCCATGAAAATTTGAGCCATCGTGGATGCTATAAATGGGTGTTGAAGAGCGCAGAAATGAGCATACTTGGAAAGGCGATCAACAACCACCATGATGACTGATTTATTTCTTGATTTAGGTAAGTCTATAGCAAAATCCATAGAGATGTCCTTCCAAATAGCAAGTGGAATCAGGAGATGTTGTAGTGTGCCCAGAGATTTGACTGATTCTCCCTTTTTGCATTAACACACATCACATTTGGTGACAAAAGTACAAATGTCCTATTTCATGCCATCCCAGAAAAAAGAACATTTGACCTTGTCATAGGTTTTGGTGAACCCTGAGTGCCCCATTATTGGTGTAGCATGAAGCTCAAAAAGTACCGTGGATTTAAGATTTGATTGTTTACTTAAATACAAATGACCTTTGTATCGAAGCTCATCATGGAGCCAAGAGTACCCTAGGGGAGATGGAGCACTAGACTGCAATTGTTGGATCAACTGCGAACTTTTGGGATCTTGTAGCCATTCCTGGCGAACATCTTGGAGCCAATCTGGTACAATTAAGGAAAGATAAAAAAATGGATCCTTCATATTCATATTTGCGGGAAAGTGCATCCACAACCACATTTATTTTCCTTTCTTGTAAATGATCTCATAATCATAGCCAAATAGCTTAGTTACCCATTTTTGTTGCTCCCGGGAGGAAATGTGTTGTTCCAAAAAATACTTGAGGCTTTGATGGTCTATCTTAATTTGGAAGCATTTCCCCAATAGATAAGGGTGCCACAAATCAACAACACGCAGAATAGCCAACATTTCCTTCTCATAGATATATTTGCCTAAATTTATTTCAAATAGTTGCTTGCTGGTAAAGGCCAAAGGCCGCCCTTCTCTCATAAGGACAACACCAATTCCTTTCCTTGAAGCATCACATTCCAAGACAAAGGTCCTTGTGAAATCAGGAAGGGCTAGGACTGGAGTGGTGCACATGGCCATCTTCAAGGTTTTAAAATCTTGAGCAGCAGCTGGAGTCCAAGTGAAAGAGTTCTTTTTTAGGAGAGCAGTGAGAGGTGTTACAATCATTCTGTAATTCTTAACAAACTTGCGATAATAACCCGTTAAGCCCAGAAATCCACACAAGATTTTGAGAGTCTTTGGGTGAGGCTAGTCTTGCATAGATTCAATCTTTTTAGGATCCACCTTGACATCATATTTTCCAACTAGATGACCCAAGTACTCTACTTCTGAGGTGCCAAAAGCACATTTAAACTGTCTCGGGAAAAGTTGGTGCTGAGAGAGTAGATGGAGAAATCGATCCACATGAGCAAGATGTTCTGTCCAGGTCTTGCTATAGATGAGGATATCATCAAAGAAAACTAAGACAAAATGACAGAGAAAAGGACGAAAGACATGATTCATGAGGCTTTGGAAGGTGGAGGGGGCATTACACAAGCCAAAGGGCATGACCAAAAACTCATAGTAACCCTCATGAGTTCTAAAGAAAGTCTTGGGAATGTCTTCCTCTTTGATACGTATCTGGTGGTAGCCTGAATGAAGATAAAGTTTAGTAAAGAATTGGGTGCCACCCAGTTCATCCAAGAGGTCATCAATGACAGGAATGGAAATTTGTCTTTAATGGTAAGTTTGTTGAGGGCAGGAAATTCAGGAAACATTCGCCAAGAAACTTTTTTCTTTAGGACCATGACCATAGGATAAGATTAGGGTCCCATACTAGGGCGGATAACGCCTGCATTAAGAAGTTCCTGGACCATTTTCTCAATTTCATTTTTTTTGGAAAAAGGGTGACAATACAAATGGATATTGGGAGGAAGGCTTTCAGGTACAAGGGGAATGGAATGATCATGAACACCACATGAAGGAGGGAGTCCCCGGGGAGTGGAAAATACCACTTTATGTTTATAAAGGATGGCTTAGAGGTCTTGTGGCATCAAGGGTGTTTTTTTTGCTTGTATGGCATGGAGTTGAGAAATAACACCAGAATGACCCTTTTTGAGCAAATTTTTCATGTGATGGGAAATAATGATCTCAGGAAAACTGGCGGTGATGCCTTGGACCTTATATTGGTAGCCCTCCTGGTCAGATTGCATGGTTAATTCCTTAAAATCCATGAGAATGGGACCCAAAGTCCTTAGCCAGTATGCACCCAACACAATGTCACAACCACCCATGTCGATAGCAAACATATGAGATTTCAGGTGGTAGTCACCAATTTGGAGACGCACATTTTCACAACGCCCTCTGACTTTCATGGAGCCACCATTGGCAATCATGATTTGGAAATTATTGATGGCATGGATGTAGCAATGACTTTCTTGGGCAATGTGGTGATGAATAAAATTATGGGTGCTTCCACTATCAACCAGAATGATGACCTTCTGATGCTTGATGTAACCGATTATCCTAAGGGTTTGGGGAGCATAGAAGCCAGTGAGGGCATTGAGGGAAATGACCAGTTCTACTTCAGGAGGGTCTGAGGGAGGGGTTATGTCGGGGGTTTCAGGTGACTCGAACACAAGGGGAGTTTCAATATCCTCTTCTGAAATATCCTCGAAGATGGCCATAAACAACTTTTTTTCCTTACACTTGTGGCTCGGGAAATATTTTTCATCATAATTATAACAAAGGCCTTTGAGTTGGCATTCAGCCATTTCATCCCTGGTCAATTTTTGGATCTTTAGTGGAGCAGAGGGAGTAGTGGGATTTATTGGTTTAGGGCAAGGGATAAAGGAGGGTTTCCAGTTTTGAGAAGATACAACCTGTTGTGATTCTTTAGCTCTTTTAGTAGCCTCCACCCAACTCCGAGGCTGAGCCATGAGGACATGGGTCTGAATCTCATCCTTGAGGCCACTGATATAACATTCTCGAAAAAAGGCATCAGACATGCCATGTGTCCGAAAAGCCAGGTGCTCAAAGGTAGCTATAAAGTCTTCCACTATTCTTGATTGTTTCAACTTTGTCAAACAACCCAAATTGTTGGTGTCAGTGTCAATGCATTCATAAAGCTCTGCCACAAAGTGTGTCCAAGCAATATACCATTGACGAGAAGTTTTTCTCCATTTCCACCATTGCCAACGTTCTTGATATAGATGGAGAACACCATACTAGAGTTTGGCCAAGTCATATGTAATGTCGTATAAAGAGAAATAATGTTCCATTTGGGTTACCCAACCAGTGGGGTCCGAGCCATCAAATTTGGTCACATCTACCCATGGAAGGTGTAGGTCACATTGAAAGTGATGGTTCTGAAAGTTATGGGAATGAGAGGATTGGTCACCTTCATTATGTGGAGGTGATGAAGAGGAAGGGTTATCTGTAGGGATATGCAATTTGTTGCAGAGTGTCAAAAATATAGATTCAAGCTGGGTGGTGAGGTCTTGTTTGATTTCCCCCATTGAGGACTGCATGGTTGTATTGATGGCAGCAACATTGGCATTGAGTTGTTTCACTTCTTGTTGGGTCTCGATGAGACCAGATTGCAAGGTGTTGAAGCGAGCTTCCAAGTCTTGGCTATGAGTATGGGCCATGAGGATGGAGGAACTGAAAAGGGGCAGGTGGGGTCAAAATTTTGGCTGAAAAATGATATGTATGAGTGTGATAAGGGTGAAGAGATGAATCCAACGAAATAGGTCTCAAATAATGGAGAACAAAATTCCAGACTCTGTTTTTTTTTTTAACACCTACGGAGTTATACTCCGGTCTGAAGAATACTGTAGAGAGGAAATGCCCAAATGCTTAACCAGACAGAAATGTGTATTTACTTGACAACCCAAAAACAGTTGCACGACAATAGATATTTTCTATTTTTTCTTTTTTATGTTTTTGTCCCCAAGGGTTAGGTATTCAAGGGTTCTACAGACAAGGGTTTGCCCTGTGCTATAGCTCTTTGATATACGTGTAGGGTCCAACAATAGTACTTGACCCAATATCTCAGGACACTAACTAAGGAGGATAGACCGTACCCTTAGCTGTACTACCCGACTACCCAGGTACTAGAGAGTATCTTCCCGTGTGCTGCTCTCGGTGACACTATAGCAGTTAGGCAACCGATCGGTTTATCTAAAGAGGGCTTCAGGTAATCTAGGTCGATCCGTACATAGGTGTTCTCTAATGTGATACCACTCGAAGGGGTACCAAAAGGGGTTACAAGGGTGGCCAACAGATGTGTGCTTAAGCACCACTTGTATTTCCTACGTGTATGAATCCCTCAACCGCGGGTTTATGCATGTAACGATAGATCTTTATGGCTTAAAGAAGTCGGAATACATCTCTACCCTGAAAAAACTTTAACCCACACTTTATGCTGAGGAAAGTGCTCTAATACCACTTGTAATATACCAGATATAAAAAGTATGCAGAACAGAAATAAAATGCTATAAATGGCAGAATAACAACAATATAACCAGAACATTCACCACAATAGTATTGAAATGATATAAGAATAACAATAGAAATAACACTTTGAATTTGAAAGCAATGTTCATGGGCCTCTTTGAGAGGGAAACCTCCAGTTGAGAAGAGCTCTATTACAATAATATCCAAGCTAGGGTTCTCATACCCTCGACTCCTATTTATACTAAATATTTCTATCAAAAGAAGAATCTAGAGTAAGATCCTTCTAGAAGCGAAAGCTTCTATTAGGTCTTCTTACATACGACTTATTCTATTTTATTGCAAGGCCTTATTAATATTGACCTTTATTACATCAAAATATATTGTTCTACCTATGTGCGGATTAGGACCCTAACAGAATCTCCTTCTGACTCTCTAGTTCTCCTGCTTCATCTTCTATGTAAGGATACAAATATGCTACATTGAATATGGGCGATATACCCACACCATCGGGAAATTCTATTTCATAAGAATTGGCCTCAAATTTTCGTAAAATCCTACATGGACCTATCTTTTTCATTTTCATCTTATTATACGTTCCCTTTGGGAACCTTTCTTTTCTTAGGTGTGCTAAGACTAAATCTCCCACTTCGAATTGAATCTCTCTTCTGTGATGATTTGCTCTGCTCTTATATTCCTGGCTAGAACTTTGCAACCGCTCCTTGATTTTACTGTGGAGCTCCTGCATCTCTGCTGCAAAATATTCGTCTCCAACACTTCTGAGCTCACTCTAATCTAAGTCTCTCAACTCAGACACTCCTCTTGGCTGCATTCTATACATTATCTGGAATGGGCTCTATCCTGTGCTCCTATTAGGTGAGTCATTATATGAAAATTTTTCTTGCAATAGAATCTGATCCCACTGACTATGATGTTTAGTGATCAAAATCCTCAATAAGTCCCCCAAACTTCAATTTACTACCGCAATCTGTCCATCCATCTGAGGATGATATGTTGAGCTAAAAGATAAATTTGTTCCCAACTTCTTCCATAGTGTCCTCCAAAAATGACCAACAAATTTGGTATCTATGTCTGAAACAATACTCTTGGGTAAACCATGAAGTCAAAAAAATTCTTTGAAAAACATATTTGCAATCTATGTTGCATCACTGGTTTTCTAACATGGAATGAAATGTGCCATTTTGGAAAATCTATTGACTACCATGAATATGGAGTCACAACCCCTCTATGTCCTCGATGGTCCCAACACAAAATCCATGCTTACCACATCCCATGGCCTCTCTGGTACTGGAAATGGTTGATATAACCTTGTATTATGTCTTTTCCCCTTTGCGTGCTGGCAAATTCTACATTTGTTGACAAATTTCCTAACATTCTTCCTCATTCCCAGCCAATAATACAAACTGTTCAGTTGTGCAAATGTTTTATCATGGTCGAAATGTCCAGCCAATCCCCCACTATGTTTTTCCTTTAAAAGGTTTTCTCTCGTATAACTCTTTGGGATACACAACTGATTTCCTTTGAACAATAGTCCATCCTGAATCAAGTATTCAATCCATTGTTTTCTATCTCTCAGAACATGATTCTCACATGCTTCATAAGCATCCTTGAAATTTGAATCATCTCTGTACATTTCCTTAAGGCTATCAAAACCTAAGGTCTTCACTCGAAACTCCTGCAAAATCAAAAATTTCTTGCTCAATGCATCAACAACTTTGTTAGCATTTCCATAAATGTGCTTTATAACAAAAGTAAAGTTCTGCATAAATTCAACCCATTTTGTATGTTCCTGGTTCAATTTCTCCTGTCTAGTTATAAATTGTAAAGCATGATTGTCGCTATACAAAACAAACTCTTTTGGAATCAGGTAATGCCTCCATTTCTTCAGTGCTTGTATGAATGCATAAAACTCTTTATCACACATGGAATACTTCATTTTGGCCTCATTTAGCTTCTCACTGAAGTATGCAACTAGTCTATTGTCTTGACTTAAGATTGCTCCAATCGTAAATCTGCTTGCATCACATCTCACTTGAAATGTTTTACTAAAATATGGCAAAACCAGAACTGGATGTTCAATTATCTTCTCTTTCAACAACTTGAAAATTTTCTCTGCTTCCTCTGTTAAGCCCTAATATTGGCTCATTACCACTTAATTGGGGCATATTAGATTAGTAATTTTATTTTATTTATGTCAGCTTTAGGCCATTAGTTGTAATTTAGATTAGTAATGTTATTTTATTCATGTCGGCTTTAGGCCATTAAACCTCCTAGTCTCCTATATATACCAAGGAGACATTTTCATTTTGAATCATCTTGTACTTGAACATTTAAGTGGGGTAAAAGGAGGTTTCCCCCTCGAAGAGGCTTATTATCTAAAATTATCTCTTTTTCAAGGCGTTGAGTACTTTTCCTGAGGTTTTTCTATGCTATATTGATGTTTGGTTCTTAACATATGGTATCAGAGCTCAAGGTCTTGGGGTTTCACTCCTACATATGACACCGTGGAATTTTCGCTATAAATTTTTTTCTACAACATTTCATAAGGAACAACTTGGAGGGTATTTAGAATACGAATCAAGGTACGTTGGATTCAAAATTTAGCTCCTGAGGCCTTATACTTTCAGAGATACATCCTATACAAGATAGGGTTCTGGAATCATCTGGAAATGAGCCTTTGCAACATTTTCACTGTAAAATATTTTCTGTAATGTTTCAGACCCTGAACTCCAGGGGCCATTTACAAAAATTAGTTTTTTATCTGTGGTACAAAGTTCATCTTCTGGGTCATCATAAATTTGTAGATACACCTTGTGTAAGATAGGGTATCTAACTAGTCCTATTGGATAGTCTCAAGAAGGTGTTCCAGGTAAAACAGTCATAACTTCTTCCTAGAGTATCCAAATTGAGTGGGACTGGTTGAAGTGGATCCTGGACAGACTGTAGTATTTTGGGTGTGAGTTTTAGAATTTTATATAGATTCTTTTGTGCGAGGCACACTATACAAGTGAGATCTCCTGGAAAGGCCAAAAATCAGCAAGTTGTGGGGAAGTTATCATAGATTCCACTTGGAACATCCAATTTTAATCAGAACTATGGAATTGAAGAGAAGAAATATCAAAGAAATACATAAGATAAAGTTTTATACCCAGAAGGTCCAAAAATTGGGAGATACAACAGAAGAAATATTGTCTAGCAGAACCACCTCAAAATCAAGGTTCGAAAGTGATACTTGGCCATCATGCCACCCAAAAAGGGAACTTCTACACCAAATAAGCCTCCAGAAAATCCTACTTGGACTCTTGATTAAGGTGAAGAAATGCGTAGGGACATAAATGAACTACAAGCTAAGATGGATTCAATGGAATCCAAGTTGGATACTAAGATGAATTCAATGGAAGTTAAGTTGGATACTAAGATGGATTCAA
>JASDQU010588391.1:87675-99752 GCA_032191745.1 Picea mariana
TCTCTCTCCCTACTTCCTTCTCTCTCTCTCCCCCACCCCCCCTCCCCCTTGTGATTTTCCTTTCCCTCCATCCCTCTCCCCCTCTCTCTCTCATCCACCCCTCTCTCCTACACTCCCTATCCCCCTATCTCACTCTCTCCCCCTCTATCAATATCTCTCTCTCAAGAGAGGGGGAGATAGAGGGAGGGAGGGAGAGAGAAGGGGGGGAAGAGAGAGAGAGAGAGAGAGAGAGAGAGAAAGAGAGAGAGAAATAAGGTGATAGGAATGCAAGGAGAGGGAGGGTGAGAGAGGGGGAGTGGGAGTGGGGGAGAAACAAAGGGAAAGAAGGAGAGAGGTGGAGAGGGGTAGAGGGGGGAGAGATAGAAATTAAGTGTGTGTGTGTGTGTGTGTGTGTGNGAGAGAGTGAGAGAGAGAGAGTTTTGGAGGGAGTGAGATATGGGGAGAGAGCAAGAGAGAGGGAGGGGTATATGCAATTTAACAGATTGTTGTTTTTCCGGGTTTTCATTTTCACTAGTGCATCATGAGAGACCAGCATTAGCTTGCACTCACCCTCATGTAAAAGAAAATCCATTTTATATGGGTTTCAAAACCTTGTAATAGATTATTAAAAATATAGTTTTCTTTTAATTTGACATATAGTTTCCTTTCAACAATTTAGTTTTGATTGAAATGTTTCTTACAATGTGCATAATTCTAACATATCAATTTTGATTTAAGGAATTAAATTAGGATCCACAACCTCTTATGAGATCTTCTTATTAATTTACATAGATTATGTAACTTTTTGGCTGATAAAATTTGGTTTTCAACTTTATAATTTTTTTTAGGAAAGGTGTTAAATTTACATTTACAATTCAATATGATAAATATATTATCGCGTAATTGTTTACGTTATCATATTTTCATTTTTAAAAAACTTGTATAGTTGTCGATATGAGACACAAATCTGAGAACATATACATAAATTCCTTATATATATCAGTGTCTGAAGTATCATATCGGCACGACAATGAACTCTTCGAGACACAACTCCCTATAAAATTTCATCCCAAATGGATAACCGCGTTAAAAGTTATAACCCTTGAAAATCCTTGCATCATGCTCGTAGTTTTCGCACTAACGTAGGTGGTGGAAAATCAACAATAGCAACAATATTTGCATGATCCACTAAAAGTCCTTGTTTACATACTACATGGCCCAACATAATACCAAATGGTGCGCAAAAAAATGCACTTCTTCAAGTTCAAAGATACCAAATGGTGCACAAAAAAATGCACTTCTTCAAGTTAAAAGAAATATGGCACTATCTACATCTTTCCAACATCAAGTGTAGAGTTTCAACATGGTATTTTAACAAACTGAACATTGTCCAATCATCCAAATAGAGTTATAGGAACTTATGAATAAATTCTTTAAAAGTTGTGACAACAACTTGGGAAAATATTTTCTAGTGCAGTTTTCAACCCAAAAGGCATGATTGTATACTGATAACATCCCCATTTTGTCACAATTGTTGTCTTATGTCAATATTCCTGCACAATCGTAATCTAGTGATACCTGAAGAATTCATTCGTGAATGAGTAGGCTTCCTATCCTCCTACATTTTCCAAAACTTCATCTGTAAGCAGAGTAGGAAATGGGTCATGTAAGAAAGAATCATTCAATTTCCACAGATCCACACAAATTCTGGTTCCACCTATTTTATTATCATGAATCACCATCAAGCTGATCCATTTTGACTCTGTGGCAGGTTCAATAATCTTGGCTTCCAACATTTTATCTATTTCCTCTTTCACCTTCTGCTTATATACTGGGTTCAATTGATACAGTTTCTTCTTCACTAGCTTGGCCTCCAACTTCAAAGGAATCTTCATCTCCCCTAGCTTCCCAACAATCCATTTCATTTATGAGAATGTAGTTAGAAAGAGTTCTTGGTATTCACGTAGTAAAACAACAATCTTCTCGACAATTTCTTCATTCTAGTAATCTCCAATGTTTATGAACTTGGGGTTATCCTTCATACCAATATTCACTTTGTGCATTCTCAATGGATTTGTATACTCGACAGACTCAATTTCGAGATCCTCTACTATGTGCTCTCCTTTTTCTTTTGCTATTTGTAAATTTCTCTAGTCTTCGTCTTCTTGGTCTTCTCCAAAAACATTATACCATTCCAAAACCTCTTAAATGGTCGCATAATATATGGGTGCACTACATAAGGCTTCTGGTATTTTCGAGTCTTCTGGTGTAAAGATATTGGTCTTGATAATCTGCAGAGCTATGTCTACCGAAGGGGTATCATCTTCAAACTTGAAAGTTACTTTAAAGTTGCAAGTCAAGTCTTCCCAATATGTTGTTCCTATGTGCACTTCTAGTTCTAAGTACCAATTCTTAGGGATCTTATCCAAGGTGTGTACAAACAAGTGCATCCATTCATGCTTAGGTACTGAGCTCCATGTCGCAGTGCACTATGTAATATGATCTATAAGACAACTCAACCCAGTACACTTCTATGTAGAATATTCATTTTTTGTTTTGAACCTGACCTGTAACATCCTTCTGCATTGTTGTCAATTCTCTATTCTATCTGTATGCGCAACCCACCATCTTGTGGGGGTTGTTTTCAGTGTAATATATAAAACTAGTAATCTCTCTTGTTCCAATATATGCAATTCAAATTATTTTACAAAAATATCTACATCTGTTAGTCCATCATAATTCAGAGGATCACATACCTCAGCTCCAATCCAATGCAATGTATGGGTAATACGAGCACATATCCTTTTAGATACCTCACGTAACCTCAATTGACAATGTTCCAAGGCTTTTTCTAACTTCGATGTGCATGAACTGATTCTTTTCCAACCAATTACACCTTTGGCATTGTGATTAATATATTCATCCATGCACGTGATCATGCTATAAATGTTATTGAGTTATTTTCCCTTTGTTGGTTCCACAAATCTCTTTCCTTTTGTGGGATCCAATGGGCTAGTAACTCTCAATTCCACTACTTCAAATATCGTTTGTCTCTTCTTCAAATCAATAATAGTCTGGTTATCAAAATCCCAATTGAGTCCAAGTAATGTTGGGTAGTGTTTTCTACCATCCACTATCTCGATTACTTCAAAATATGTTATGTTGTGCACTCCATCAATGTTAACATTCACCCTTGTCAATCTTCCAATCAGGACAATCTTATGCTGATTTTCTAGCCTCAACTGAATTCGTGACTAGATCAAATTTGGTTTAACCATCATTTCCCATGTCTCCTTTGGAATTACATTCACATCATATCCCATATCCAATATTATAGTATCCATATCATAATCTCCTACATGTGCATTAAGTTGGAATTCCCTATTCTTCCTTTTCTTGCATTGTACCTGGTTAACTGCCCGTTATGCATTGGGTGTTTCTTTATCTTGTGCGCACTGGTTGATCATCCTATGCAGTGTGTTCAATGCAGTTTCATCCTTCATTATTTCTAAACAACTCTTTAAGAAACATTTCAGAGTACTTACCTTCTCAATTGTCCTTTCTTTCATCGAGTGGTCATAGGATGGAGGCATTTCATACACAGACGGCCTACCATACACAGGTTGCAAAGATTATGTTACCCATTCTGTTTCTAGTAGTTCGTCATCGCTTGCTTTTAATTGTCTCTCTCTCTTCGTGGGTCAAACGTCAGAGGAGGTTCTGCCACTTTCCTGACCCACCAGTCAGTATAAATTCCTTGTTACGTCGCATCAACTCTTGTTCTCTCTCCTCCATGCATAATTGATGTTACTCTTGGTTGATCGTTGTGCTCTTCTACTGATATCATATGAACATTTTTTTTCATCTTTTCCTACCACTTCATAATCAGTTGCGGACAATCTTTCATCGCATGATCCAACTGTAGACTATATCATGTGCACATCATGCAGAGATTCAGACAATCTCGTACCAAATGCCCAGGATGGTTACAGTTATAACAAATAACCATTCCTCTTCCTCCTTGATTGTAGCCTATTAGAGTATTATATTATGTTATGTCTTCTTCTAGTCCTTCTTTCCCTTGAACTTTGTATGCATCCACGGTGCATTCTCTCATGAGATCGATTGCATGACATTCCTTTTCATCATGTCCCATAGACTTACAAATATTACAAAATAAATTCTTAGCATTGCTCTGATACTTCTGCATCAAAGGACATACAATTGGGTGATGACCCACTGTTCTACGTATTTCACAATATACTCCTCCTCCTGGTTCCAAGGTATTTGGGGCTCCTATAGCCAAATATTCTCTAAAAGTTGGACACTTGTTCTTATGATGACCTTTTTTTTATGTAACATACCAAACTTCTTCATGATTTTCCTTCCCTTTAGAAATCTCTTGTAATTGAATTGTCAATGTTGATAACTTTGACTGAACCTGAGCCATCCCTGTGTGATTTTCTCCTACAAGGGATGCTTCCAACTTCATGGCGATCTCTAACACTTGTGATTGTGATGCAATCTTCTACTGCGCAAGGGGCATCATATATGTGGTATAAATCCTACAATGAACCATTGCCTATGATGCTCTTACATTCACGTATACAATACACACTTAGTTCTTCTTACTCTTTCATATGTTATTTATTTCTAAGTTAAGTTACTTCTCTAACCCAACCATTACATAATTACACTATTACATTAGGGATTATCCCATATAAATTGACCCAAAATTCCTAATGGATTCAACGATCTTCCTCCTTTCATTCTCGTCGGTCCTAAAAATGTGCTAATTGCTTTTCCTTCTTCTGTGCACACTTTGCAACTCCCAAAAATGGTCCCAAAGAGTCTTGTCCCAACAGTGAAGTATTTTGTTTGATAAAATGTCTTCTCTCCCATTTATGTATTTGGTATAAGAGTTTTTTCATCCTTGAGTCTCTCAAGAGAGGGGTTGTGATCATGCTAATTATGCAATGATAATCCTCTATACGTAGGATTAGTGGATGAGAGTAGATTTTTTTTTTTTTGTGAATGATTGTTTGGCATGTGAAGAGAATTTTTGTTGTCCGCTATTACATTTTCATCGTTTTCTGCATGTGAAGAGTTGAGCGTTGATATATGAAATCATTGTGTGAAACGATCTGTGTTTTTGTTTGCATTCGAGCCAGAAAGCACGTGGATATCTCTCTTGATCGAGGNTTTGTTGGAAAAGTTCAATCTACATATCCATCATTGGATTTACAAGAGATACAAATTCTTGTTAAGGGAAGAGTCAAAATATCAATTCGTTGGCCACTTCATTCTCCAAGGAAAGATAAGTGGATTAGTTACTCAAGTCTAAAGTCGTCGTTGCCAACAGTGAAACTGTCAATTTCAGAATGATCCTCCATTGGAATATCTATTTTTGCTAAGTGTGCCATTGTTTTCCATTTACTAGAGACCTTTGAAGGAGATGGTTTGGCTTTGCATTGAATTTGGAAAACTACCATATTTTATTATGTTGTGTAAACCTTGGGAATTCCCATGCATGGATGATCGATTCTTTCAACATCGACATCATATGTTTTTTTTTTCTTTGGCGTGCATTCTTATTGTGATGTGTTTGGTTTCCATCCCAAGTTATTGAGAAAATGTTGATACTTGATTGTAGAACATTGTGAAAGAAGTGGTAGCCAGTAATTAGTATCATATGTTTTTTTTTATTGTTTGCAAGTATGGTATATTTATGAGATGAATTATGAAGAACCTCTTATAGAATAGGGTAAATTAACTTTATCTAGTGGTTCTTGATGTATGTTGTGCCACAAGGACATATCACTGGTTTGGTTGGGCCTACATCTTGTGTTTCTTGGAGAATGAGATGACCCAAGAAAAATGACCATTGGTTATGTGTACAATTTGTGTATGTGAAAAAACGTTAAGTTGTATGATTGTCTATTGGATACCTTTAGTATCTAGACTGATTTCCTAGATAACTGGAAAATAAAAGGATAGACCATGTACTTCAATAGATGGAAGTATGTCAATAGAATGATTCAGTATATAGACTATTCTTTGGGGTATGTCAAGAATCATCGATCCTACAAATACGTCATTGATGGTCAAAAGAAATTGTATCTTAAATTTGTAAGGTACCAGATGTAATGTAATATGTAGAAACAAAAATATTCATCAAAATACTAATATAACAACAAAATATTGAGAATAACAACACCAACAATAATACTTTTATTAAAAGAAAGAAATGTTCACTTGCCTCTTCGAGGGGGCAACTTCCAGCAAAGCAACAGTCTATTATAATAATTCTCAAGAAAACAATTTATCATGCCTCCTACTCTTATTTTTACTAATTCTATCTTCTAAATAACATTCTAGAGGAAGATCTTTCTAGAAGTGGAAGCTTCTATTAGGTCTTCTTACATTGACTTATTCACATTTATTAAATAGGCCTTATTAACTAATGTTGGCCTTTATTACATGAAAAATATATTATTCTACCTATGTGAGGGGTTAGGGATGTTAGGTCCCTAACATGCCCTCCCCATTCAAGAACGACCTTTTACTCAAGGCTTGAGCTGAGGAAATTGTTGCAAAATGGTGATCATTTCTCAGGTGGCATCTTTTAGAGTCATATATTTCAACTGAAATAACACTTCCTTGATGGTGCACTGACATAGACAAAGCTCTCGTTGATCCAAGAAAAATTGTGGATGCAACCAAATGGAAACTTCTTCATCCAACTCAAGGATATTGCTTTGAGTTTGTCACTTAGTTCCAATCACTTCCTTTAAGCATGAGACATGAAAAACAGGATGGAGCTTAGTCCACAGACGCCACTCACTTGAGAATTGTATAAGGACCATAAAATTTGCGAGAAAGTTTCTAATAGAGTTCATATTTGAGTGAGTTCTTCTTATAAGGTTGTAGATGAAGAAACACCTGGTTCCCTTCAACAAATTAAGGTCGAGAATAGCCTTGATCTGCTTGTTCCTTCATGTGATTCTGAGCCATGACCAAATTTTCTTTGAGAGTACGGAGAATGGTCTCTTGAAATGTAATATTTTTCTCAAATTCCTGAACCTTCGAGACACCTGGCATATATGAGAGAACTGACAATGGATTTTGTCCATAGACTACTTCAAAAGGAGTCATGTGAGTAGTTGTATGATAAGATGTGTTGTGTGACCATTCATCTAGGGGTAACCATTGAGCCCACTGATTTTGTTTGTTTAATGCAAAACACCACAAATATGTTTCCAAACACTTGTTGACAAATTTAATTTGGCCATCAGTCTAGGATGATAGGTGATGCTAAGATGAAATTGAGTTCTCTGTAGCCTAAACAATTCTTTCCAAACATTGTTGGTGAAAGTTGGATCTCTGCCAAAGACAATAGAAAGAGGTGTTGAGGAAAATATATGAAATGATCTTACTCAAGCATTTTCAGACCTTACTTGGCTAAATAAATATAGACAGGAATGTCACCCTATGTTTATAGCCATAAAAAATTGTTTCCTAATTCACAAGTATTGGTTACAAGGGCTTAAGATGATTTTCTTATAAATAAAAGATTGCTGAAAAGTTCAATATTTCTGTAATTTTCTGAATATAACAGATGTAGAAATAAATGTAGAGACATAAGTAAAACTGCCAAGTCAATAATAAACACAGATGAGACATAAAGAAATCACTTATTTCATTCCAAATTATCTAAGAATTGTTTCCTTTACAAAATTCCCTGAGGAAGTTTGGACCAAATTCAAACTTAGATGTCCCCGATGAAAACCATACAAAAGGACTTCTGTTAGGAAGTAAAAAATTGAACTTTAAAAGATGGATCAACTTGCCACAGATTGCTGCCCACTCGACTCTGCACAATATCCTTTATCATCCATGAAATTTAATTCACAAACAGACAAGTCTCAACAGACTATCAAAGATAGATCAACACCTCTGAAAAACAAGTGTTTGAATGACGTAACTCAACCTTGAATATTTCTGTATACAATAGGACCCTACTATTATAAAAGAGAATTAGGCTTTCAATGAATTAAATAATGAATGAAAACTGAATTATCTCAATCAAACTCAATAGAAGACCTTAGTATGCTTTCTCCTTATATTCTCCTCTTGTTCCTCCTCTTTTTGCCTTTAAGCAATCATAATTAGTTGAAGTAGTTAAACTACCTCTTTAGTTAAGTTAACAAAAACTCCACCAACTTTTTAGTTTAGAGGGAAAATTAATAAAATAATCAGGGTATTTAATAAATAATAATTAGTAGGTGGGACCCCTTGTGACTCCCTTTAGTTTCTTTAACAAGCATAAACACAACTATTTAATCAATCAAACACATCCTTCCCTGTGGCTCCCATCGTCACTCTCATAATTTGAAAATTAATATCAATGATATTTGAGACCATATCCAAAAATATAATATCCAACATATCCAAAAAATTGTGTGTTGTCCAAAAGCTTCAGAAGTCAACTGTTCTCAACAATCAATAAATAAAAACACTCAAAAACCATATTTTCCACTCTGGGAGGCCATTTTCCCCTTGTTGTTGTTGTCTCCCTTTGATTTCTCTGAATTTTTCTTAGGCTGTGTGGAGCCTTTAGGTTTTATCTCACTGATAACATGAGAGCAATAATCTCTCAAATGCATGCGGGATGAAACAAATTTGGCAAAGTCATTTGAGGGAGAGGAGGGAGCAGCAACAGTTGTTCCTTTATCAGGAGCATGGTGGGCTTGGGTTTTTAACCTTTTTCTTGTGTGGGAAGACTGTACTAGTGAGTGTGCAGTGACAACTTGGACAATTTAGTTAACCAGTGGAGGAGGAGCAGGTAGAGACAAATTGGGCCAACCACGATGTTGGGATACTGTCAGGTGAACAATCTCTTCCCATCCATCATTTTCAGGGACTTCAAGTTGTAATGAGACATGAGGGGGAATTGGGATACCAAGGAAATGTGGGGCTTGGAATAGAGGCCTTTCTGGCCTAGGTTGGACCACTCCTTGTCCAATCTAGTTAAAAAATCCAGCTTGGAATAGTTGGCTCAACTCTTGTGAGTCTACATCAAAATATATAGAAAACCTTGGCCTTCTAGGGACTCTGTTCCAATTTCCTCTTCCCCTGTTACCCCGGCCATGCCTACCTTTGTTGAAGAATCTCATTCATGTATGCATTAATTATTAACAACTAGTTTCTTCAACAAACCATACATGACATCTCTTTAAATATGAAACAAATTTTGGATCAATAACACATTAGACTGATGCAATCCAATCCATAAAATTGTTTAATACTTGTCAATGAGCAGGGGTTGAATAAGGGTTTTGGGATATATAAGGGATTGTATTGAGAGAAAAATGGTAAAATGAAGCGGGATAGATCATGATTATTTCTCAACAAGTCATCAAACAATCAACTGTATTGTAATAAGGAAACATATCAACTGTAATTCATCCCTGTGCCATCCTGCAACTTCTATAATACAGAGTTTTCATTTAACTATAATTTAATTTTAAGAACAAGGAGTGAATAATGAATATGGGAAGGTGAGGGGACTTGTAATGTGCAGAAAAGTGTGAGAGTGGTAGGGAAATAACAAATATTGTTCATAAAACAAATTAGGTAGTCAATAAACATAACTCTATACTCAATACAAAAATTGCCAACACCAATTCAATAATTACTGTGTGTCAAAATTGTTCACTGTTCAGCATTCAAATTCTTCAAAACTTCTCAATTAGAACAGTCTACAATCATACCCATAATCGAAACAACTTTCAACAGTCCTGTTAAGAAAATTCTTGGTCTCTAATTTATTTTCTTTCCTTTTAATAATCTAAAGAAAACACACAACAACATTGCTCCACCTCTATCCATAATACATTGTTATAAAAATATCATACACTATCCATAAATTCATAATCGACCAATTAAAACATATGCACAGGTCCCTTTCCAAATTGAGCAGACTTCTAAAACATGCCTGATTTCATACATTCTTCAACATATCAACCAATAAGTTCTTTTAACGGAACCACAATCAACATAAACTCAAGATTCATCACTGTCAATGCAACCATTCATAATATGCGTGATGATTCCATAACAGATGCACAGTGAACATAATGAAATACACACAGTTACCAATTCCATAAATTTCTATAGCCCCGATTGGGCCTAGTGAAACACACAAGAGTCTCCAATTTGCAATTGACACCCTGTTGTAGAACACAGTGATTCAAAGTATAATGAAAAAGAGGCAGCCCTCCTTAGCGAAAATCATTTCCAACTCTTTTCGAATAGTTGCTTCTAGTGCAGGATTGATAGGTATTTGTTTTTGCCTAATTGGTTTTATTCCCTCCTTGATAGGAATGGAATGTTGTATAAGAGCGGGATCAAAACCACGAAGATCCTCATAAGACCAAGAAAAAACATCTCAAAATTCACCAAGCAGTCTGTCAAACTTCAACTTTTCTTCATTAGAACATTGGGCAACTATTTTAACATTCCTTGGGGACATGGGTGTTCCAATGTTCAAGGAGATGGTTTCACCCACCTTCCTTTTCGACTCCTCTTCTTTATGTTTCTCTTTGTTGCCTACATCACTTGATGAAAATGAACTTTCTAGAGGAGTCAAGCCCTTAGGAATGTTGTTATCTTCCATTGATATAATTTCCTTAGGCTTATAAGGTTTGTTTTGAATGAAAGCACATATGCTCCCATCACTGGGGAAGACTTGCCATGATTCTATATTTTCAGGGATGTGTGGATGATATAGAGATTGAAAAGTACAATCAGGTATTTGAGACAGAATTTGTTGATTAGGAGAGGCTGCAAAAACAACTAATCGATCAGTCAATGAGTTCAATTCCCTCTTAACATGAGTAATGTTGAAAGATAGTAGGTTCTGTTAGCACTCTGTAATTTGCCCAAGGATGAAGAGGCAGTCACAGAGGCAACATAAAAACCACTTCAAGTCTTGGATCTATCCCTCTGAGACTCAGAGAGGGATCTCTCTGTCTAATATAGCTTTGTTTGAAGAGAATATTAGGCTAGCTATGAAGAACATGGGTTTGTTTATGGATTTTCTGGTAGGAGCAGGGAAAAAAGGAACCATGGGCAATGGAGTCACAAACTGAGATTTAATCAAAAACAAATCCTACAGACATCTTTACAGGGAAAGGTAGGAAAATTACTGGATCTGGTAAAATTAAATGAGATGAAAGAGGAGGAAAAATAAATGATCAATTTATCAACAGAGCAATGAAGAATTCTGCCACTGAATATCAGAAGAAAACATTAATATTATCTGCAGCCAGAAACAAAGTGTATCTTACAACAAATTCTGCTCATAAAATTTTGTCGAATAATAAGGAAAGAAAACATATGGAAACAGAGAAAATAATTTACTGGAGGAGAACTTCACCAATAAACTTGACACAAGAATCATGTAACTGCTGTGACTGTATTATTGAATTGATGAAAAATACAGATGGCTCTACAAGCTCTGATACAAGATTTTTTAATCCATGGTCCTCGACTGATCAACCTTTTTACATTAAAAATCATCTATATAAATAGGAGAGGTCTCCTCATCAAGTTGCGAGAGTCATTTTTAACTACCTCGGCCAAAGATAGTCACAAAACCCACAAATTCTGGAACTATCCGCCATGAAAGAAGAACCAGTTTTCTGCGAAAAAGGGGTCCGAACAGATGTGTTTTTCTCTTCAACGATGACACCTGGGAAAAAACTGAAGGATTTTATTGTAGATGGACATTTTTTGGACAAAAACCTCTTTCGGTTTCTCCAAATTCGTCCCCATCTAGCCGTTACAGCTCCCGCAAAATCAGGATTGTAACGGAAAAGTGAAAATCTGGAAACAATGGCCTCAAAGATGGCTTCGATTCTCCCTGCTAGTAGCTCCATTGCAAAAAATGAAAGAGGTTTTTTTTCTTCAGTCCGTGCTGAGAAAAAACCTCTCTCAGATTTTTAAAATCCGTCTTCATTTTCCCAAAATCAGCCTCATACGAAGAGATGGTGAAACAAGCAAAAAATGGGAAAAATATGAAAAAGTGGTTTTTT